>CEMJ01393795.1:23672-50779 GCA_900068955.1 Clitocybe nebularis | reverse complement strand
CCCCCACTTCCGATAACACCGACACCACGCGAACACGTATATGCGTGCATGCATCACCCTCGGGAAGCCGAAACATCCAGAATCTGGGAGTTTAAAACTTTTGATCGAGGGCGGTCCAACAACGCTCTTCGTTCTGTTTCGTAACAGAGAAACACGCCAGAAAGTAGGCTCAGCCCCAAAAATAGATTTATTTTCCCCCCCTTGCGAAGCCGAATAATATACACACTAACACACTATACACGCCACAGCACCTTACACAACCCAAATTCAGACACGCAAGGTCCAAGCCCAAGCCCAAGTCACCAACATGTAGTCACTCCCACATACCCCCAATTTCAACCCCCCTCCTTCAAACCCCTCTTCGGTGCTTCCCTATACCACTCCGGCACCTCATGCGCCCTCGGCACCGCCCTCCTCCGCATCTCCCTAACCTCCCTTTCCTCTTCCTCCTCCCTTTCCCGCCGCACCGCCTCCCGCCTCGCCTCCTCCGCCCGTTCCCGCTCCCTTACCTCCCGGTCAAACCGCTCCCGCGCACGCGCGCGCTCGCCGGTGCTCAGCTCCCGCGTGGCAATGGGGAGGGGGACGGTCGGGTGTAGATTTTCTTTGCGTTTTTGTTTGAGGGAGGCGAGGGAGGCGGAGTGTTGGGCGTGGAGGGCTTTGAAGTCGGGGATAGGGTGGGGGCGGGAGGATTGGGACTGGGATTGAGAGCGGGAATGAGATCGAGACTGGGACTGTGATCGAGACTGGGTTTGATCCTGGTGTGGATGCGTAGATACATTTGCCTTTGATAGCACCCCCCGCGTCGTCGTCGTCTCCTCGCACTCGGTTTTGCGCGCTTCCATCCGCGCGTCGAGTTGGAATTTGAAGCCTATAGGCTTCGTGGGGTTTGCGGAGGGAAGCACGGGCTGTGGATATGAATGAATTGTTAGCGTATATTGGCTTTGGGGACGGAAGGGGATTATTGGAAAGATGAAGATAAAAATAAAAATACTGTAAAACGATGAAGAGCCTCCACCCCATCAAGCATTACAGCACCAAGATAGAACCCATCTAGAGTGATGTTTTGGTTTTGGTTTTTCGGGGTTATGGGGCGCACGTGGCTGAAGTAATTAATAAAGATAAAACAGATGCCCTTACCTGTTTGTCACGTTTTTTCTCTAGTGCGCTTTCTGAGCTAGAACCTGTGCACTGGTCAGCTCCAGCCAAAGTCGCACTCGCAGTATTCGTCCCTCCTTCTGTCGTAGATGGCAGTACCGGCGTCGACGTCACCACCCTCGTCGCGTGGTCATCATCATTAACCCGTGAATCCCGCAGCCCGCTAGAAGCAGAACCCGACCCAGAACTCGAGCCTGCCTCAGACTGAGCCAAAAAAGGCACTGGCAATCTCTGCGTGTGGTTATCCCCGGGCTTCCCTCTCGGTTCCTGACGCGTTTCTGCTATTGATTTACCCGCAACTGCCCCCCTGGTCTTTGTCTTGGTCGTCGCCCTTACTTTTTCCCTTATCTTTGTCATTTCCTGGGTCTTTGTCGTCATGCGTGTGCCTGTGCTTGTGCTCGCGCGGTTTGAATCAGAGGTAGAGCCAGAGCCAGAGCTTGAGCTTGAGAGAGTCGCTGGGATGTGCATCTCGGGCTTCGTCTTTAACGCCGGAACATCTACCGTGTATCCAGACGTGGAAGTCGCAGTACCCATTCTACCCTTCTTGTGGGCTCGGTCCAAAGCAGGCGCCACCGGTCTCTTACTTGACGGCCGCATGGGCGATGCTGGGTTGGCGCTGGTAGCCGGCAAAAAAGAAGATGGAAGGGGAGACATGCGTTTGAGAGGTGATAACTGTGATACAGTCAAGGGTTCATCTTTGTCGTCGCGTGTCGGCCGATCGTCTGGCGAGGCGATGATAGCCCCCGCAGTTGACTCAGGGGTGATGACGACGTCTCCTTCTGGCGATGGTGATATCTTGGTATCACTATCGGTGCTGGTGCTGGTGCTGGTAGCCTGGTCGGGGTTGGGATTGGGTCGTCTATTAAAAGGTACCGAAGGGTCGTCATTCGATCAGGTTTGATAATTTTAATAAAGATACCATTGTGGTATTAGAGCGAAACCACTAACCCGAATGAATGAATTAATCTCTGACTGTACATCACCAGCCGTTCTGCCACGCCGCCGCTCATCGTCGTCGAGCATATACTAAGGTCGGCACTTGAATCATCCAGCTCCGTGATCTCCGTTCGTATATGGCGCACTGGCTCGGATGCGGCTGCTTGCGGGGGCGGTTGGATCTTGGGGCCCGAAACTACCATCACACCCCCGCGGCCTAAGCTTAACATCGAAGAAGCTTTCTTCTTCCCTCGCGTCTTGGAAATTCCACCAGCAATGACGGTCTGCTATTGCACCGATTATCATCAGAAAGAGAGACGTAGATTGTAGATTAGCCTTTTTGATACGCACACGCTTCGTTATGGGTTTCGTTACTATCCGTTCTCGCTCCCTTTTTGAGCTTAGTACTTCCTGTGTTTCAGGAACCTGTGAGGGTGACGATAGGTGCACAGGATTGAATTCAGCATCGTCCTGCTGGGAAGAAGTTGAAGCATTGTTTGGGTTATGGTTACATGGTTCGTCGTTTAACATGTCCACCTGAACCTTGAGGTTTTTTAGCCTCGCCGCAGCTGGGGAGGCCTCCCCATTACGGGCTTGCAACCGTGTATGTGTAGCCACCTTCAGTTTTGGCCTCAAAGAAGGTTTTCGGAGTTCCGGTGCCGGTTGGGAATTGGGAACCTTCTTGATATCTTGAATTTCAAGGTGTATCGTTGGATTCGGCTCGGAAGGTATTATGGCGGCTGGGATTGAAGGGAGCGGTGGGCGTTGCTGTTGAGATTGGGTTGAGGAGATCTCAGACTTGAGCCTAGGCTTGGGTGTGAGCTCATTGAGAGTTAACGGCGCATGAAACGGCCTGGATGGACCTGGAGTGGTCAAGTGGTCGTCTACGTTCTTGAAGAAATCGTCCTCGTCCCCGTCGTCGCCTAACAAGAGGTCACCTTTGGACAAGGTTGGTATTTGGAAAGAAAAAGATGCATCAGAGAGATCGGGGAGATGCCTCAAACTGAGTTCTACATCTGAATCGAAGCGCGGTGGCATTGGAGCTACAGTCCAATATTCTGGATGCGTCTGAATGAACTCCGTGTATGCCTTGTTTGATTCACCACCACAAGTAGAGATACAAGCTTGAGAAACAACGCGAAATCTTACAACACGAATCACGTGGCCGTTCGCGTACATAAGGCCAAATACGACCAGTCACCACATTGTTTTAACCGCCACAGTGATACAATTTTTTACTCGACCTTGGATATATGTCTTAGCTTTGGGCTTCTTAATTAGATGAACTGGTCTGTCTACGTGATTCATAACTCTATATGGATTAATGTGACGACTTGAGATTTCACAGCCAAGTTCAGGTAATCCCGAACCAATACATAATATTTGGATACAGATCCACAGATGACATCTTTCTATTTACTCATCCGATGAGAAACGGGTTGACTCGCTGCGGAGATAATCAAGTTCTTTTTCATCTCATCACCTGCATCAACCCCACCAGTTTGATGCAGCCTTCAAACAACTTTTCAATCCAACACCCTACACATATCCCGATCCAGCGACTTCGAATTCCCTCCCCCTATCAAATTCCTTCACGGCAATTGGACGGCGACGCCTGTCGTTCCCCACAAGGTCTAGTGCATTGCAAGGGTTTGTTAAGATTGATGAATACTTCAGTGCAAGATCAGGGCGTTGTGACATGATTGCCGTTCAAAATAGCCATTCACAGTCGCGTGTCTCAGGCAGCAACTGATCCCTTTTTTCCGTGAGTCATCATACTTTCCTAACATGAACTTGGCTCATCATAGGTACATCAGTTTCCATAAACTACACACCGACCGCTCTTCTCGCGGCTTCTTAACCGTTATTTCGATACCGTATCACTCGGGGTGTATAGGTTGTTTCGTTACTAACAAGTCCCCGTCGCCGACCCCAAATTCCACATGTTGTGACGTGAATGTTCAAAATAACTCCGCCTCCTAGACGTCACTTTGTCCCTATTGGGGTCATGCTACCATAGTTTTACAACACCCAACCAATTTATCATTCACCACAAGTGGATGTACATCGCTTCCAAAAAATTGAACAATGGTTTTCTTCCCGCAGCTTCTGAGTTGTTGATTGGGAAATTTTCTTTTCGACACCACAGCGCTCGAGATGGCAGCTTTTGCCTCTCCTTCTGTTTTTTTTCGTCGCTCACAGGTCCCCGCAAACCACCCCAAAACCCTGCCCTTGTGATTGAACCATTACCAGCCTACGTGTATGCATATTCGTTTCCCAAAAACCATTGTAATGTATGTGTCATGACACCCTTCCCGCCCCTTCTCGGTTTTCGACTGACAAACCCTCAAAGACCGCAAGTCTCGGAGTTTTCAAGCCCTCGAACCCCCCTAGCTCCCTCTTCTTGAATCTCGAGGCCACCTAGACTGTCGGAAATTGATTGAGATTCGCCCTCTTCTCATTAATTCCTTGGCGTCAGTAGCACGTCGGCGGCCCCTTTTGGAAAGGGCATGTCCAAGAGTCGTTGGTGTTCTTCCACATCCCACCTACTACTCCCCATGGCCGGGAGAACAGCGGAAATCTCCAGCTTCTCTTTATCTGGATCGAGGGCGCGAACACCCACGGGGACCCATACCCATGTATGGTATTACGAGAGTTGTGACATGATCGCCGTTTCAATGCGGCCACACACACCCACACGCCTCAGACGGCTACGCGCTCTATCCCGTGTCACTCCACCGTAACAAGCAACCAATTCATCAGGACCAAAGATACACGGGTTTCTCAAACAGAAAACGACAGTTTTCTTCCCGCAACTAGATTGGCTATCTTTCTTTGTATACCGCGGCGCTAGGGGTGGCGGCGTTTTGCCCTGCTTCGCCATCCGCAGGTAATCCCAGAACCACCACATCTTGCACCCCAAAACAAAAAACACGAACGTGTTGCAAGCTTTTTTCCACCGCATCTGGGATACGATACCATTGTATAGACCGTAACTCTTGGGGTCCTAACCAACGACCCTCCCCCTCCCTCCCCTCTTCTCTGAGTCATCTATACTCTCGGAAATTGGCTAGGATTCGCCCCTCCTTCCTAATCCTAGCAAAGGCCCGATGCCGAGTTCCCAAGAAAGACCCTAGTCCACCTAAGAACCGTCTCTCCCGATTCAACTTCGCTCTCGGGAGAAAGACAGGGCCCCGCGACTTCTAGTCGCCCCTGCGGGGACCCATACCTATGTACGGTATCACCGAGCCCAAACGTTCGATTTTGTCCATCTTCACATGAGATTCTCCCCTCCTTGTGGGCCCTCGTTCGGCTCGACATACCTTCTTGCCTAGACCTTCTTTGTGGGCCAGGCGCCCTCTCGGTGAACACGAGGACGCTGCCCAGGCATTGACATGAGAAGCAGGTCAAGAACATAGTACACTGTTCACAAGATGTTTACAAGCCCCTCATGCTATTCTCCAACACACACACCCACTACTAAGTGCGAGATATGCCGCCATGACCTGCTAGTTGTGCCGTGCCATCCCTTTTACACGGCGATGCCTCGACTCAGCTTCCAAGGCAAGAAGAAGGGGAGAGAAGCATTATTGCCCTTCCCTTCCCTTCTTTCATCACAATACATTTCCAACAGATACATTTCTCATGTCAGCTCCTTCCCGCTCATCTCAGTCCTCAAATCGGTAATCCTAATGAGAAGCTAGGAAGAGTCTAGACCACGCTTCGAAATCCAACGTCATCTTTCTTAATAACGAACAAACATGTCTTCTACGTCGATGACTTACGCCCTCCCCGACCCACCTAGTACCCAACGGCACTGCTCTACTCATTCCGACCAGGCAACTCCCCTTTCCTGTCAGCGCTGGCCTCTATATTCGTCACCGGCCAGTGGTAGTCATGACCGAGGCACAACCACCCTCCAGTGCCAGGTTCAGTGTTATCATATGAGAGGAACGCCGATAGGCATGTCGATTTCCTGAAACATGTAAATCATACAGCTCGTTCCAGGAGGGGTTGTGTCTAGTTCGGTGTTACCCGCCCCAGTCCCCTTTCGGCCGAAATGGCGCATGTCACTGTCATTGGCTTCGGGCCGACTTTCGACTTCACTGTTTTCAATATATTCCTCTCTCCAGCTATGATTGAACCAGCTTTGAGCGAGCTGACCTCACCTGTACGGATATTTCTCGCCGACAAGACGTAACACTCGGCGTTCATCATCCCAGCTTACAGCGCGATTCATACATCTAGGTCTATATTCAGACCTGTCAAAGCCTCAGATCTCTATACACATCAACGGGATCTTACAGACTTATAAAATAATCAAGGAAATTCGATGTTGGGCATATCCCATACCAGACGTCGGCGCTGGTCATTTTGTTGGTGCCTCATCTCCCTTCGACGCCTCAAATGAAAATGCTGAACTCTCAACTCTATATGCCAGTGGTCCCTGATGTGTATTTGCGCCCAACATATAGACAAGCCCCAGATAGCAATCTTTGTCCCGCACCTTGGCCGGCGGATATCGACCTATCTTAAGCAAACAGCCCTCCTATTTTCAAGTATGATACGGTCCGGAAGGGGTTCTTCTGTTATTACTGCTCAATTCAACCACTACCGCGGCACTCCATGGCTCTGTCTTATCATTTACGGGACTCACGATCTTCCCTGCGCGCTTACGCCTAGTCGTGGATGAGGTGGTTGCTTTTTGGCCAGTTCCGGACGTCGGACGCACGTTCTGATTGTCCCTCTGAACCTAGGGCTCCCACAGGTGCCGACATCCTTTGCGCAGCGGGTCCAATTATCATCTTACCGAGTCCATCCCTAGCACGTAACGAGGGGCAACGTCAGAACCGAACCTTCTAGAGGAAACTCGCAATCACTAAGGAGTCGGATTTCTTGGGGTTTCCAAAGGCTCCGGGATAGATGGATCACGGGCCCCGACTATTAACGTTCAATTCTGGGTGCGGCGTACGGTGACTGTTGTCCGTCACATACTTATCTTGCCTCAGGGACGAGTGAAGGTATAGGAATGCGAAGATGAGGGTGGCGAGGTGATGGGTTGAAGGTTGCCTATGGGCGAGGACTCGCACTTATATAATCTGTAGTGAACTGATACGACTCGCGGGGAGGTTTTCGGATGAGTGCAACCCGGCGGACGGTGACTATCGTCTGTATCAGCATCTTACATCAGGGACGGACTAGTGAAGGACGGCCATGAGAACAGCGAAAGGATAGGTGTAGAGTGATCAGGCAGGATCGGGGTCGCCCGTCTACCCGTTACATCTGGTCTCTATATTGTGTAATTATGCTGGCATCACCATGGATGGCGGGTTCAAATCTGACGGGATGGTTTGAATGGTATAATGCTTGACAGCTTAGATTTAACCCCCCATGTATCGAGTGAGGCGTCCTCTTGTTGGCGGTGAGGTACAAAATCTTGATCAACCGCGTTTTTGCCTGTCTATCTTTATCAATTCGCCACCGGCTCGCTGGGTGCGGGGATCAGATAACGCGGTCATGGCCGAGCTTCCCAATATCAGGCTCAGTGTAGCATGGTAAAGGAAAGCGGCGTGCAGGTGCCAATAATAATTTAAGGTATGGCAGCTGCCTAAAGTTGAAATGAAGTACGGGTGGAGGTGATGAAGAATGTACTCGGCCTTATCCGTGCTACTTCGGCCGAAGGTCGTATTTGCGTCATGAACATGCTGGTTTGACCTGGTTTTTATCGATGGAAGGTGGTGTTAATTGTATTCGAGTTCCGTGCGTGGAGCTAGGGTTCAACGGACCGGATCATTCATCGAGAAGATGAATATTAGTGTTAAAAACACAAAAACACGCCAAGTACAATAGATGCTAGCTGCTTGGAGTGGAATGATGAAAAGGCTTGGAAAACGGAAGAATCGAAGAAACGTGGATAGACCCTTTAACGTCAACGTGCTTCACGCTTCCCGATAGAAGCTTATACGATGGGCCGAATTAGAGCGAGTCGTGAGGTTTATACGAACTGTAGCGGGTGTTGGTCCTTCTGGCTCACAAGTACTTCCAGCCCAGCTAAGCCATGGTCCCGGTACTCGTCGCCCTGCAGCTCTTGCCGTAACTTGGATGCAAGGATCGGAAGGTATCCACGTTCGGTGTTCGTGTGACCACCTGAATTATATGAGGTACTGATCAGGATTTAGCATCGAGGTTAAGTTTAAGTGATTACTGACACAAAATGACGTGCTTTCCAGCAGCTACCGCAGCCAAAACCTCATGCTATTCAGAGGAAGAAAGCATCAGTTGATACAATAAGGTATAGAAACACGAGACAACAGGCTCACGTGTGACATCTCTCCTGTAAAATATACGTCAGCTTGCTTCCCCGCGAGCATGGACCCACCCGACCCAGCACAGATGGCGATTGTGCGTACGGGAGATAAGGGGGTATCTGTTGGAGCAGCATACCCAACCTGAACTGTTGTTGGTGTGCGAGAATTCAGGTGGTTAGTTGAGGGTCCAATCGGAGCAAGACGGAAGTAAGGAAGGAGAGCAGAAGTTGACTAACTTTGAGAAAGCTTGAGGTGTGTTTTGATTCTGCGTTCCAAAATGTCCATTCCAATCGGTGTGTTCAGCGTGACAAGCCTTCCCTCGCCCCCTTCGCTCATCCCTGCAGTAATGACTTCATCGCCCTCAAGAAACTGGACGGTGCCGTTCTGCACCCCACTCAATATCCCTTCCGCGAGCCAATCATTTACACCTCCCCAAACCGAGTCCAGAGCGGTGTGTGGGCTATATATCGAGATGCCGTTTGCTGCACATCGAAGGAGTGATGCTTGAAGTGGGTTTGCCAAACTGAGTGCCTGAAGGCCCTTGAAAATGGGTGGATGATACGAGACTATTACAGAAGTCTCGTTCGCGAGTGCCTCAGCGACGACCGATGTTGTCAGGCTGCGTGCATGAAAAGTCTTTGAGTAGTATTTAGTAGATGAAACACATTGTCTTACTCAATTGTTAAAAGAACGCGCTTTTTCGAACTTTGTACGGGAGATTCTTATCATTGAAGGGTATCGGGGATCAAAGAACAGGGAATATCAGGAAATCGAAGAACCTAGTAACAAACCAACCTAATAACCTCATGAGTGATCAGATTTCCCGATAATTGAGATGCCTCCTGACATTGTCCCATTTTCCTGCCAGCCGAAGAGGTGCTATGCGCTCCATTGCTTTACAGATTGATTTTAAAAGGGGATTTGACATGGCGTAGCAATCGGCTCAAGAGTCAATACAGATGGTATATGAATGGTTGTTTGGTGGTGTCGGTGAACCCGTGATTTGACTCGTGGGTGTGACAAATCAGACTTAGAAAGCAGCCAGTACTAATTGACTATGTTATACAGAAATATTGTCTCTTTCTGTTGTGAGTTCGCTTGCTCTATTCATGATAAAACGGACCACTCGTACTTACTAAGATCTGAACCAAGTCTAAATATCAGGCCGCGACCATCGGTGAATCCTTTCCTGTTGATCCTACTGAAGCCGAACGAACGAATTCGAAGTTTGGGTGGTCGAGCACCTTGACAAGTTGAATTGATCGTTACACGAGGGTTATCTTGCTGAGCAGTTATCCCACGAGATTTTATCGCTGAGCGTCCTTTCAAGTACATATCATTTGCAATGGTGTTTGGCGGTTTCCCGGTCAAGGTCGGATCTGATGGTCTTTTTTTTGATAGGTACACACCAACACACCGGTGTAAGCTCTGTACTTTGATTTTCATTTGCGGCATAGACTGAAAAGCTCTGACAGGATCTGAGTAATATACTAATTTTGCTCCCTGTCATGTCAAATGCCGATATCGAGAATATACGCGCCCTTTTTTTTCACTCGCTTAGGGTTCTAACTCACAGTTCGATAATTAAGGAGCTCCTGTCGCCACCGCCCTCCTCTTGACGTCTGATGCACTTAAGAACAGAGTGTAAAGCAATCTGGTTGATAGTTTGCAGGGCTCCTCGTCGTTTTCTCTTTACCTGAAACTTTTATTTTTGACATCCCCATCATTATTCATCCCAAGCTAGGCCATATATAAGCCGAGCCTGCCGCCGCCGCCGCCGCCGCCCAGCTGGGGGTTGAGTACTACCGGACATCGATAAAATTTTTGACTTGTTTAGCTTCCTTCTCGCACGCGAAGAGGTGGCGCGTCTGAGCTCACGAACGTGGGTCAGCCAAGTGGTGATTGAATGACATGCCATGTACTCCTGATCCAGACCATCCCCCTGGAGTCGAAGGGGATGTAGTTTCTCTTGGCACCAGCGTGGCTGCAGAACCCATTTGGATGGTATTTGGATGGGGATGACGCAGGGGATTGTCACTCTTTTTTTGGGAAAGGTCGCAAATAGCACAGGAACCATGGTTGCTGAAAGGACGTATGTATGACTTTCCAAGATTTCGGCAAGAAAACCTACAAGCTCGAGGAATATCCCGACTGCGATCTTCTCCGAAGTATAATCGTTTCAAACACGGTGTCCTTACATAGCAATGAATTCATGTCCGCGGGGATCTCGCTCACGGAAATCTAATTGCCAGGCAGAATCTATTCCGAGCGAATTCGCAAGGAGAAACACAGGGACAGACGTCAAGTAAGGACTTGTAGGAGATGCGAATGGTGGAGTGGAGTCAAGCCATCGGGTGCTCATGCCCTTGTGGGGAAAAGCCGCCACTGCGCCTTTCTATTAGCAGTTTGAGAGACCTCGGCGTATACTGAATGCTGACATCAAGTGTCAATCTATTGTGAGTAGGCGGTCTGTGTTTGGGTATGAAACGGTGAAAGCACGCCTTCGTTTCAATCATGATTGTTGGCCTTTTGGGGGGCTTCCCCGGACCTTCGTATATTGCGTTTGTTGAATAGCTGGAACATTTTTGATGCCCCGATGTGACACGTAGCCCAATTGAGGTTAATAAAGCAGGAGGGCGTCGCCGGCTGTGACCGTTATATGCCCTGCAGGAATGGGTGAGGTATACAGGGGATTGGTGCGGATGTGATCAAGGCATTGGTAGAGGTGCATAGAACATCCGAAAGCAAATGTACCTGAATTTTGATAATAAAGACCGAGGAAGAACAGGGGCTTTATCTGCCTGTTAGAGTCCCTTTTTTAATAAGTCTATAGATAGATTGTGTTTGACAACGACGACAATATAGTGGAGGGACTGAGACGCCACTGGTCAAGGGACGAAAAGCAGAACTTATTAAGTGTGTCAGTTGCAAAAACCGGTCTGGAAACTGAGATGGGTGACTTGATGTTCATTATTTTATCAACCTATTCCTACCCATTTACAATCACATCATAGAATAGGTGTTTGTCCTTATTTTGTTTAGACGTTTTTATCAGGTTTTTATTAAATATGTATGTTCCCGTGAATCAAAAGTCTTCCTATGCATCATAGGCAATTGCCTAGTCAATAAGTGCGATATTGATAAAGTATAGCATAAAATAACAAACTTTAGAACTGATAATGTTTAGCCTATAGACGAATAACACCTTTACTACCCAGGTCTCTTCCTCTCATTGCCGCTGCGTCATCCGTGTTATCGTCCCCAGAATTCTGAGCAGGGACCACATCAGGAGCGGGACCACGACGGAGCGTGCCCACATCCTCTCCTTCATCCTCATCTTCATCATCTCCAAGCATGAACTCCCTTTCATGTACTGAGCCTTCCAGATCAAACGGAGCGGGCCTCGGTTTTTGCTTTTTAGATGATGGCAGCGGAGGCGTTGGGGAATTTCCAAGTTCGGCTTGGCTTAGGGCCTGAGCCTGAATTTGTGATTGGTGTGATATAGGATTAATCTCGGCTTTCCTTGAGCCTCCGGAACCTGTGCGCGTTGGCTGGGGCCTGACTAACCCTTCACCATCAAAATCACCTCCGCTCGCTGCACTTGACGTTTGAGTTTGGTGGCTGAATGGGTTGACGGTGGTCCCGGAGCTATTGTGTGGAAACCTTCCTGAGAAGGGCCCACTGTCGGGGCCTCTTTGCTGCCTATTAGCTCGCGTTCCATGTGCAAGATCTTTCAGCCAGTCAAGAGCTACATGCGCGTGATACTTCATGCTTTCTATTGAGAATTGTGGGATTTGATCGAGACCGCGGAGTTGGAGAACATAGCGATTGTAGAGGGTTCCAGCCACCATATAGAACGTCAGGATGGATATGATTCTGGGATGGTTACTGAGCCGGGTGGAATGATCAGGAAAATTTGACGCACAATACTACGAGAAATGTAAAGAAGCCCCAAGCGCCGCCTGGTTCATTCGTGGGACACGCAACCTACGTGAGACACAATTTAGCCATGTGTTCGAGAAGGCGGGTGAGGTTGGGAGATGGGCTCACGTGTGTTTTCCATTCAATGAAAAAGGAACATCCCTCCTCGTCATCACCTGGGGGGAGTTGTGCAACAAGACGAGGCTGGCCGCTGCCAAAAACAGACGTATCACACACGAATTCGACCACAGTTGAGGCGCGTATCTGGCTATCGTCTGTTTTGGATTTGCACCGAGAGCCATTTTGTAAAGTGAGCCGAGGTCGCGAGTCTTCTATCGTTACTGTTGTGTTTAAAGCTCTATGGTAGAAATATCGGAGTCAGCAAGGATGGCGCATGGGTTTAAGACCGCTTCAATTTCCCGAATAGCTCGAGCATATTTCACAGACAACACGAATCACGATGTTCTGGGTAGGCTCGACGCTTTATTCAATGAACTTGCTCACCCAATAGAAAAATCATAACGGTCCCGGCGTACGAAGCCTGCGGTTTCAGCTGCGTTTGAATCTTTCAACGCATGTGTTTCTGTAAGGGGTGTTCTGCAGGCGTTAATAGCCAACATATGTCCACCTGGTGTCTTCATCTCGTAATCTTTACTAAACAGAACTTCTGGTCAGTCTGTCATGGTGTGAATGATTACCCGTACCTGGCCTTCAACGGGTTCAAATCATAATACTTTCCGTCTTTATGAAGCGTACAGGCTTTCTCATCTGCCACTGCGCAGCTGAACAGACCAAAAAGCAGTAGAACTAGCCATAACATTTCGGTTGAATCCAAGTTGCTAGAAACCTGACGCCATGCGTCAAGTGTAAATTGTCACGTGGCATTACCTAATAGTAATGGTTAGCGTTACCGTAACGCGAAAGTCACTTCCACCCGCCCAATTCCGATTTGTGCTCACTGTCTCCGACGACGACCATGGCTTCCATGCTGTTGCGCTCGATAGGGCGCTCAACACGCACGACCACAGCTTCGAGAATTCTGTCTCGTAAATTATCTACATCTACTTCTCTCTCCCAGGCGGAGCCTGCGACGACAGAGACAAAAGCAAAAAGTGTGTTCGACTACCACATGGTGGAGGATTTACATGGAATGTCGGCTTCTGACATCCTTGCGGATCCTGAGGCAAGATCAGACTCAAAAATGAGACACTTTACGGGTAAGTCCTGTTTTTGTTTTAGAAAGAAAGGTTCTGATAAATATTGGTTGCATAGTCAACTTCGGGTAAGCATTCTGCCATGGAGCTAGACCCTGGTGTTTATGCCATTATACAGTCCTCAACATCCAGCCGCTCACGGTGTGCTTCGCATGATCCTTGAATTGAATGGAGAAGAAATTCTTCGTGCCGATCCAGTATGTCGAGACCCTGCCACGTCCTTTGGTGACCCACTAATGGCTTCGGTAGCACATTGGACTCCTACACCGGGGTACGGAGAAACTCATAGAGTACAAGACGTACACTCAGGCATTGCCTTACTTTGACCGTTTGGACTACGTTTCCATGAGTATGCGATTGTCATGAATATGGCCAGCCACATCTCTAACGTTTTGATAGTGACAAACGAGCTATGCTACTCGTTGGCAGTAGAAAAGTTACTCAACATCCAAGTTCCTGATAGGGCGCAGTGGATTAGGACAATGTTTGGAGAAATTACCCGGATTCTCAATCGTGTGTCTGCGCTCTTTGCCCTCTGTAGATACACTTCTTGACATCTACATTCAGACCTGATGGCGGTCCTCACTCATGTTATGGATGTTGGAGGTCTTACTCCTTTCTTATGGGGATTTGAAGAACGTGAAAAACTCATGGAATTCTATGAGCGCGTATCTGGTGCTCGTTTACATGCGGCTTACGTCCGACCGGGAGGAGTTGCATTCGACCTTCCTCATGGGCTTCTTGATGACATTTTCAAATGGGCGACGCAATTTTCGAGCCGGTTGGATGAAATCGAAGAGGTTGTCAGCGGAAATAGGATATGGAAAGAGAGAACTGTTGGGGTCGGTGTGGTAACAGCCAAACAAGCGCTTGACTATAGCTTTAGTGGTGTGATGCTCAGAGGCAGTGGTGTCGCGTGGGATTTGAGAAAGACGAGTCCATATGACAAGTATGCCGAGGTGAATTACCTTTCCAGTCGCAGATACATAAGGAGATATACTGAAACCATTTCTTAACAAGGTGGAATTTGATATTCCTATTGGGAAGAATGGTGATTGTTTCGACCGATATCTGTGTCGTATCCAGGAGATGAGAGAGAGCTTGCATATTATTAGCCAGGTCAGCGCCAGTCCATATCCGTCAATAGTTCGATACTTGACATACAGGTCATTTCAGTGTCTGAACAAAATCACACCAGGAGCGATCAAAGTGGATGACCACAAGCTAGTTCCTCCTCCGCGGGCTGCGATGAAAGAGAGTATGGAAGCCCTCATTCATCACTTCAAGGTAAAACAGGTTACATACATGGTCATTCTCATAATCATAGCTTTTGCTCCCCATTTAGCTTTTCAGCGAAGGGTATTCAGTCCCTCCCGGCGAGACCTATAGCGCGATCGAGGCCCCGAAGGGCGAGATGGCCGTATATCTTGTCTCGTAAGATTTCATGGATACCTGAACAAGATTAATCCTAATGCTGTATTGCAGTGATGGCACTAACCGCCCATATCGATGCAGCATCCGCGCGCCGGGTTTCGCTCATCTTGCAGGATCTGACTTTATGATGAGACGTGCGTTTTTCATTTAACTATCTCCTTCGTCCATATGTTGAGTTAACATGTTGTGTTGTCTAGATGTCAGGCTTTTCCTCCTTTCATCGATCTGGGCGTCACTGATTTTAAAAAATTCCCCATACAGCACATGCTTGCCGATGCTGTTGCGATCATCGGGACAATGGTATGCCAAATCCTATGTTATCCCCATCCTTTTTTAACACATCATGTTCATCTTTTCAGGATCTGGTCTTCGGGTGCGTTTCTATTTCTAGTCTTCAGTTTACATGGCTTATGTTTTCTTCCTCTCATGGTTAGTGAGGTTGATAGATAGAAGTATAAAAATTCGAGGTAGAATACACGAAATCCTGTACGTCGGATGCGGACAGGAGGTGAGAATGCAATTCTCTTACATCTTTACCTCGGAATCGCTTGAAAGGTTACATGTTTAACCGCACTTTTCATTTCGGGTGGGCATTGACAAGATGGTAAAAGCGTGACATTCTAGAAGGAACTCGGACCGAGGCTTCCAGTCGCTCTTTCACCTCATCCTTTTCAATATATGAAGGTGGAAACGAGACGACCTGATATATCTAATAGATCACCTGGGTCGTCAGCTTGTCCCGTGTACTCACGAATCTGGTCAACAGAGTTTCTTAATAGTTTGTCATCCTCCGGCGTATATCAGAATACCCCCTTAATTTCAAGCCCCTATACAGCTTATTGCGAATTCTGTCAAAACCCACGGATATTAAATCCGTTGTCCGCGATGGTGGGGCATCACGTTAATTGGAAAGGGGGAGACTCCAGTGGCCATCCTTCCTGATGAGTCGGCTGATAGCTTAAGGCTCCAACAATCCAGGACCTTGTCCCCATTAACTTGTTCTGAAGCAAGCGCACACCTGCCATCTGCGGATTGGGCTCGGGAGAACAGACCGGGAGAACAGTCAGGTTGACTTGTTGTTGACATAAACATAATTCCAGGAGCTCTCCAGGTACCCGGGATCAATTTGTTGAACAGGTACGATCTGTGGTGCAAGTGAAGTCATCAATATCTGTGATAGATGTCGAATTGGCGACGTGTACACTTGTGTTTGGTGAGTGGATGGGTGTTTTGGGCCTGTCATGTGTGCTGACGGTGTGTACGTGGGCGCATTAGAAGGAAGTATGGATCTTGCGCTCGCTGGTGGAGATGCTGGAGGCTTGGTCAATGGAGAAAAGGAGGATAAATAGCTTCGGGCGCGGGTGGGTGAAAGGTGGGCGATGGAGTACAGGAGGCTGACAGGAGGGCCGTCGAAGCTTATTCGGGGTCGCAATATGGGGTGTTTTCGGCGAGGTCGTGGGATCACATATCGAGTATAGTGTGTGTGTAATTGGAAATAGAAACGAGGATATGCGGAATTCCTTTAGTGAGGCCTTCTTCGAAACCTGAAAGATGATCGTTAGTTATGTCTTACTCTTGGCGTGAACATCCAGGCTTCGAGCAGCGGCGGACATCGTTCTGAAGACCCTTGGTGCACCCTTCGATCTCTCGGAGTCTCGAACCACCGTGACAGGTTTGATGAACAAGTTCTCGTGGGTGGATGGTTCGCATGCCCTCAAATGGGTTATACGCCGAAGCGCCAGATATCTCACCCGTTATTGACATTCATTGAGCGATTGTCTCGGACTGCAAATGGGAAGGGAAAAGGAAAGGGAAAATATACCCATCATCTCAGGGGCTATCCTCACATTAAATTTGCGGGTGTCGCGGTGAGGCTGTTCAAGATCATATTCAAGATGAGCCAGAGGGGCGTATATCCACTGGTTTCAGTTGTACCGAGTGTGTCCGCCAAGTCACCGACTTTCACTGCATGGTGCCACTTGCGATTCGGGGGGGGAGAGAAATTTTCCTCTTAGTCTGGACTCATTTTTTTAATTGTATACGACTGTGTGAGAGGAAGAGACGAATAGCCTGGTATCCATAAAATCAGTGCGACTGGGTGTCCCGCCCGGCGGTATTGGTGCCGGTGAGGTATTGGTGGTCCATAATCTGAGTATGTATTATTCACATCGGGGGGCCTAGATATACAATGCCGCTATGGATGCAGGCTTCTGCTAAATATCACGTACGAATACAACTACAATATTCATAATGGCAAGAGGTAACCCGACTACAACATGCGTTGGCTCGAGTTATGCCGCTCACATACAGGTTAATGAACAATTCATTTTACATCCGGGATCTGAACAACATCCCCAAACCGCACTTTCTGTTGTCGGTCATTACCCCGTGAGCCCACACCGCCATGATTCACTGACCCAGGTAACGAGAAAGGAACTTGGGTTTCAGAGATAGGCGACAAAACACATCCCAAACAGCTAGCATTTTTACAGGCTTTCGACGAACTAGGGGGTGGTCGCCGGTGGGTGAATTTTGGCTTTGGGTCGACATAGGGCTGCTCTGGGTCTGCTGCCCTGGATTGGTTGTCATCGTAGGACGAGTCAACATCGGGAAGGTCTCGGATCCCTAAGTAATAAGGAGTTGGGCTTATCCCGTGCTTTTTATATAAGTTTTTTGACGACCGGTTAAGGTTGTCCAGGGCTAAGGGGTGACGATTGAGCAGAAGTTTATGTGGAGTACAGAATTCCTACTGGGTGAATTGTGGGGCATCGTGTTCGTGATTTTGGGGTGTGGTGAATAGTGGTGATTTGGCGCTGCATCCATCCTGGACTCGTTTTCCATCATGTTAAGGTACGAGCTAAAGTCGAGGACCTGCCTATTCCTTATGTATGGGGTTGGGTTTGTGTTGTGTCTTCGGTACACGTTTAGATAGGACTGGTGTCGGTCAAGTTCTATGGTGGTAACAATGTATATGAGCTTGTCGATGGATATCACGGAGCTCTTACCCTCTGCGTTGCGGTAATCATCGCCCATCGTGTCAGGATGAGGGAGACGGGACTGCGCTGTGTCTGGCATTCGTTGGGATTCGTGATGAGAACCGGGGTACGGTACTTGGTGGTATTTGCGGATGGGTGTCGGTTTTAGATCATGGCCGTTGTCCATTTTGTATCGCGTGTTTTCTAGGGGGCCGGATTCTGTAGGATGATCTTGATTATAGTATCAGCGCGCTGATGGACGGCGGTCGGGGGAGCTAGAGTTTTGTATCGCTTGTGATGTAGCAGTTGAATTTTCTGGGTTTCGTGAATGTTTGTTTGAGGTTTTAATAGTGGACGGGTAGCGATCGTTGCGATGGCTCCTAGCAATGACAAGGACCGTTGCATTTGTGTTTGAAAAGGCGGGATCATTCGTTTGTTTAACATAAAGGTCTGACGACAATCTTGTAATTAGTACAATAACTTTGTGTAGTTGACGGACCTCCTGACAACGAGACAATAACTACTTCAAGGGATTCGAGTTGAGCATCGTTTGATTATGGGCGACGCCTACATACTAATCGAATGTTACTGTGTGGCGCAGAAGTCGATTATATTTTCTGCTTGTTCCTGGAAGTTGGGTTTCGTGCACATTTTTGGTTTGTGTTATAGCGGTGGCTTTCTGTAAGGTGTTTTCAAGTTGGCTTAAGCGATAGCATTTAGCTTAAGAGCGCCGATATGGACAGGACAACAAGGCTAATTTAAATATTGAGCACTTGCGTTGACTTGTGTTTGTTTGGACCGGAAGCTCTTGTACCACGACAATCGTAGACGACCATAACTACTACCGTAGAGAACCAAAAGTAATAACGAGAAGACAATCATGTCCTCGTCCGACTCTTCATGCTATACCGTCGTATTCGAGTCCAGCGCAGAATATCCTTCTGCTGCTGAACTTCGTTCAGGCTTGGAGAAGGGTTCAGACGAGGTCAAAATCGACACGTTGCGCAAAATTATCATTTCCACAATCAATGGAAACCCTCAAGTAAGTTGGATTTCTGATCCTACGCTGGAACCATGTATAATTGAGGATAAACAGCCAACGTTGATGATGCCGATAATTCAATTCGTTCTACCGTCACGTAATAAACAACTCAAGAAGCTCCTGCACTTTTATTGGGAGGTGTGTCCGAAGTATGACGAGAACGGGAAGTTGAAGCAGGAGATGATTCTTGTTGTGTGCGCCTCTCATGGTATTCTCCCTAATCTGCCTGCTAATCATTTCAAAATTTCATCAGCAATGCGATCCGAAATGACTTGGTGCGCTCATCACTTTTATGTATATTATCGTTCGTCAACAATCCCTTCCCCCCAGCAACACCCTAACGAATATATTCGTGGCGCTACTCTTCGATTCTTACAAAAAATCGCGAAAGATGCCGAACTCTTAGAACCCCTTATCCCTACATGCCGATCCTGCCTCGAACATCGCCACTCCTACGTCCGCAAGAACGCTGTTTTCGCCATATATTCTATATATCGCGAGTTCGAGCACCTCATCCCGGATGCCCCTGAACTCATGTACACCTTCCTCATCGCTGAAACAGATTCTACGTGCAAGCGCAACGCATTCGTGTTTCTTGCGCATTGCTCTATGCCTAAGGCTGTGGAATACATCTTAAGCATTTATGACACAATCCCCGCATTGGAAGAGTCGTTGCAGATGAGTATAATCGAGGTTATTCGACTGGACTGCAAGAGCGACTCGGCACATCGAGTGGGTAACGTCTCGTCTCCTCGTGTAGGTTCACACCTGATACATCCAGCAGTCACGTTATATCCGGTGCATATTCGAACTTCTGAACACATCTTCACATGCGGTGAAATATGAGGCTGCAACAACCCTCACCACTCTGACACAAAATCCTGCCGCTGTCAAAGGTAGACTTTATATCATATTCTCTTCCCTCAGATCTGACTTTAGCAGCTGCCGCCTCGTGCTTCATCAACCTGGTCATCAAGGAATCTGACAATAATGTCAAGCTCATCGTTCTCGACCGACTCGACACCCTCAGATCAAAGCACGGACATATTCTCGATGGGCTTATTATGGATCTTCTTCAAGTTCTCTCAAGGTATGCTTATCTCCAATCTGCTTTCTAATCTATTCCTCACGTATTCAACAGTGCCGACATGGAGGTTCGCCGTAAGGCTATAGGCATCGTATTGAGTATGACTTCGAGTCGAAACGTGGAAGAAGTTGTTCTTTTCTTCAAAAAACAACTGCAAAAGACACAAGAAGCAGATTTTGAGAAGGTTGACATTATTCGTCTTTGAATTCAAACGTACAATCGACCCCTTCACTCCTTCCCGCAGGCACCCGAATATAGACAATTGTTGATTCAGTCTATTCATGTAACGGCCATAAAGTTCTCAGAGGTCGCCGCAAGTGTCGTATACGCTTTGATGGATTTCCTTGGCGACTCCAACAACCCTTCTGCACTTGATGTTGTCTCCTTTGTTCGGTCAGCATCCGTCTCATCAAATGCCCACTGCAATTTGATTAACTCCTCTAACAACTTCTAGCGAGGTCGTGGAGAAGTTCCCTCATCTCCGGGCAACGATCGTCGAGAAACTCATCTCTAACCTACCTGAAATCAAGTCGGGCAAGGTTTTCCGCGGCGTCCTCTGGATTCTTGGAGAATACGTGGAGAATGTAGCTGATATTCAAGGCACCATGCGGGAAGTCAGAAAGGTTTTGGGCGAGATACCTATCTTGGCATCAGAACAACGCCTTCTGGACGATGCATCAGAGGAGGCTGCTGGAGAGGAAGGTGAAGATAAAGAGAAGGAGAAGGAGAAAGTTAAGGCGGAAGGTGGAGGGAGACCCAGAGTGCTTGCGGACGGAACCTACGCCACGGAGACAGCATATACTAGTGCCAGTGCTGCTAGGCTAGAAGCTGTGAAGGCCGCTGCCAAACCACCGCTGAGAACTCTTATCTTGGCAGGCGACTTCTTCACTGGTGCTGTTCTATCTGCTGCTCTCACTAAGCTTGTCCTTCGATTTTCTGAGATATCGAAGGACGCTGTTGCATCGAACGTGTTGCGAGCTGAGGTACGGAGATGACTGCTTCAAGTAATGGCGTGCTAACTAACACTCTATATCTTCCTAGGCCATGTTGGTCATGACGTCCATCATCCGCGTGGGTCAGTCCAAGTTTGTGGCAGTTCAAATAGACGAGGACTCGAATGAACGGATCATGAATTGTATCCAAACGTTGAGTGAACTCGAGACACAGCCTGCGGTGCATGAGATTTTCTTGTCCGATACGAAGAATGCCTTCTCGAAGATGCTTGGTGCACAAGAGGTTCGTTTTTTTAAAGTGACTTTTTTTTTGCCAACTAACTGGCGAGTTTAGAAAAGGGCAGCTGAGAAGAAGGAGTCGGAGACGACAAAGGTGGTTGCTGTCCAGGTAGACGATCTTTTGACATTCCGTCAATTCTCCAAGAAGACGGCAGATGAGGCAATAGACGTAAGCGGCCTCTCGACTGCCTGAACTTGTGAAGCTGACCCATTCCTAGTACGACGAGGATGTTGGCCGTGCGACTGGCGCTGGAGAGCTGCAAGAAGACTTCATGTCGAATCTTAGCCGAATCTCGCAACTCACTGGTCAGTCACCTTGCTCTCATCTATCAGCTTAGCATCTCATTTGATTGATGTTCAGGATTCTCGGACCCTATTTACGCTGAAGCATACGTGAAAATGCACGGGTTCGATATAATGCTTGGTTCGTTCATCACCGTTTATTAGGCGCCCTTTACTCCAATTTGATGTTGCATAGATGTGCTGCTTGTCAACCAGACAGCCAATACCCTGCAAAATCTCTGTCTTGACTTTGCTACTCTGGGCGACCTCAAGATTGTTGAACGACCAGCGGTGTATACAATTGCACCCCACGGATTCCAGAGCATTAAAGCGACAATTAAAGTGTCGTCCACGGAGACAGGTGTCATTTTTGGAAGCATATTGTGGGAAGGGCCGAATATGTCTGAAGCGTGTGTCATTCTAAATGATATCCACATCGATATCATGGATTACATTAAACCAGCTTATTGTAACGAGTCTCAGGTATATATTCCAGATCATGAGTCCTGATGTCGATTAACCCGTGATATGCTACAGTTCCGTAGTATGTGGACCGAGTTCGAATGGGAGAACAGAGTTAATGTCAATAACCCAATGTCGTATGTTTTCCCTTCTCTTTCTCCAGCTTCTGGCTATATCGGTTGACTAATCATAATCAGGGATCCACGAGAATATTTGAAGCATGTTATGAAGGCAACGAACATGTCTTGTCTCACACCAGAGGGGGCCACCTCTGGTGACTGTGACTTCCTCTCTGCGAATATGTATGCTCGCAGCTTGTTTGGTCAGTTCAATAGTCTAGTTATATATCGCTGTTTGGGACTCATCATGTTTTATAGGTGAGGATGCATTGGCGAACCTGAGTGTCGAACGTACAGAGGCGGGGACGATCACTGGCCATGTTCGTATCCGAAGTAAAACACAAGGGATTGCGCTTTCCCTAGGTGATCGGATTACTATGGGTGAGTCACGAGAGGCGTGTGCAACTATCTGATCCTCAATTATTGCTATCTCTACCCTCCAGCTCAAAAAGATAGTAAACCGATGTCTGTATAAACATTTTATTAGCCTCTCGCCCGATTCTGTGTGATAGTCATATACTCGATTGTTTTGAAACTTCGTCTTATTCTCTGTTTGAAAACGCCAGGACATCAGTTTTAGTATATACGGCTGCTTTCCTTTTCTGGTTTTCTGGCCTGAAGGTGCCTCACTAGGCTTATGTCATACTCAGCAACACGGCATAATTCTGTGTATGGTCGAGGACATTCAAAGACAGGTTGTCACTGGTACCGTGTCAGCATCTCTTCCGCATACAGAGCTTCGTGTTCAGGCTAGGTTAGTTCATATCGACTCCCACCCTTTCCCCTCAAAAAAATAACGTTGGTAACTTCAAGGAGCACTCCAAATGTGATTAACCACGACGAGTCTCGGCTTATTTCAGGTATTGGAAATAACAAACAGGCTTCTTCTAGCTTGATACAATGCGAACATTCGGATGAACCTTTACCCTAGCCATAAACATCATGGCTAATCAAGGGATGTGCCAGATAGATCGTCTAAAGAGTGATGAGTACTCAGCGGATTATCGTATACTAAATTTCCTGCCACCTTTTTCTGATGGTTCCGGGTCATGGATACTTCGCTTCACATACCAGAACTCAAATGGTATGATATGTGGGTGAGTGAGATGGAATTATACATCTTCCCACTTCTCGGTCTTGCTGCCATCATGGGAACTACTAGCACCAATAACGCGTGATAGAAGCTAGTAGTTGGACAGAACCTGGGATAAAGACCCTGGGTTCTGTTCATAATACTACAATCATGGTTGGGGGTAGTAAATCATCATACTCTGATTCTTCTAATCCCGCGGCTCACATCTCGGGCATGATCCTAGGTTACGCAACGAACCATCCCCGGACTCATACTCCTACCGAAAAATACAAGATCTGCAATAACGAGGAACAACTATATTATGAGGAGTCCAGCCGCACGCGTCATTGCCAACGGGGGTCAATGTATGAAACAATCGATCCACGGATGCACCGACTGATCCTGTTGCAGGATATCTGTCTAGATAGTCTGTTCCATTGCTCCATAGCTGAGGGAACCGATGTAATCCTTCGATCACACTAGCCGCTATCTGATATATTATAATTTAAGATATTCCGAATTGTACGAATTATATATGAGCCTAGTCGACAACATGTCAACATCCACTCCGGTAAATATTATGTCCAGCGTCCGTTGAAATTTAAACAATGATCACAAGTCCAAGTCATCCATCAGGGGCTACCTCATTATCGGCTGGATTAAGTGAGCAGGCAGCCTTGTTTTGTCTAATAAGCTCATACCGTTCCAATAGTCTTCTCTGTCTACGACTAACTATGACACATACTTATGAACCGTCTGGCGGCACTATGCTAGCCCTAGATTCAGTTCCCTTGACAAGCATAGTATTGCAAGGAGGCATTCCTAAAGGAAATCAAATAATCAATACAAGCAGCCGAATTCGTCAAAAATATTGTGGCCTGAGATTTATGTAAGATAGGTATTACTGTAAGAGCAGAATCTGTATTTTAACAGGGTACTACAACGAGTACGTTTGGCGGCACAAAATTTTGTTCAATGAGATCCTAGCTGTCGCATTTTCAGGACTATCTCGCGGCTGTCGTATTTGAATTCGTCGACGGTGACGACAGATTTCTATGCTTTGTTAGAGTATATGAATGTAGTGGCTTGTACGCGCACAAGTATATTCATATATATAGGCACTAATTGCGGGTTGAGAGGGCGAAAACTTAATCGCAAAGCGCTGCTGTATTATGAAGCATAGACCTGACAGAGGGGGCCAAGATCAGATAAATGTGTCCTCTGGTTTATCAACCCCGAAGGGTGGATCACCTTGGAGAGACGTGGTCGTAGATTATAGCGAACGGTGATGAGAACCTGGGTATAAAGAAAAACCCCTTAATATGGTTTCACTCGAGAGCGTGTGGCACATGAGCCTCTAAGTCAGCATGTCCAACGCAACGTGTCGGACACGTCTGGTATCTAGGCCGAACTTAAATGAAATGCACCCTCGCCAAGCCCACAGGTGCACCTCTACAGATTAAGGATTTTTTAATGGTCGAATGGATTAAAATATAAGAAAGGAGAAATGGAACGCACCCACAGTATCCTCAAGCCATATGGCCTCCAGAGGATTAAAGAATGATGCGTAGATGATAAAATAAAGAGCGAGATGGGGTTAGATTTAGGGCCAATAAAACACCTTTCCCCTGGTTTCTGCTTGGTGGCGGTGGCAACTCCATTCAATCGATATTGACATACAGTTTTTCACATTTATACGAGAGATCTTTTTTGCTGTATCGCTAGTATGTACTAAAAGCTACGAATCAGTAAACTTTGATACCGACATATTGAACCATCTCTGGACTGTCGACCTACCTATTTTGTTTTTCTAGGTACGAAATTCTTTTACGTGCCTGCACATTGTTGCATGACCTTCTCTGCCCGATTAATGCGTTTGTTTCGACACGAGTCGATGCGGCGAACCTAGCACGGGCACTGATATGAAGTTGTTCAGTGGACAAAGCCACCCTGAAACTATCTGGTAAGCTTACCACCGATATACTATACCCGATCTCAATGGCGTAGGTGACCTGTGGATGAGGAGGTACAAGGAAAAGGTGGTGAAGGCCAAATATAACCAAATATCGCACAACTCGAATCGCGATGTCGGACCCAACTAACTTTTAATTGTCATCACTACTTACCGGCTTCCTCCAACACCATTTTATTTGCTCCTTGGACAAAGCCGATACGTACTTGGTATGATAGGGCAACCACGGACCTCTGGGCGACCATCGATCATGCTACAGTCTCCAACCGAATATTGATGTTTTCTAAGTCTTCGGGGTAAACTCAGCTCCGCCCCCTCCTAAGCCCAAAGCGCCACCGGGCGTCAATCTTTTGAGAACTGTGTTGACGCGGACATCAACGCCAAAAGCCATGTGGGCCGGAGATCCTCCCTTATCTGGGTCTCACTGTTTCTATGTCCAGTCTGCACCGATGCGTTCAGTTTTCGATTTACTGTGGTTATTGGCTACTTATTGGGGGCCTGGGGTATAATCCTAGTGTAAAACTTTTATTGGTTCCTGTTGAGTTATTGTTTCTTCATTTATTTCAAACTGGAGGTTCATGCAACTGGTCTTAATTTGTAGGTCTCCAAATACCACCCCCGTGCCGACGAATGAAACATTTTGTATACCGCCAACCGGGTTAGCGTTTAGGATTTGGCACCCAGATGCCCGGTATACTCTCAGAAATATATAAAATGCCGGCCACGTCTGGAAAAACCATCATCAGCTGGTCTGAACTGTAAACTTGGCGTCACCATGAAATTTTCCCTTATACAAACTACAATCTTCATTCTCTGTGGTCTTACGGCAGCCGCTTTAGCGATGCCTACTCATCTCCTCGACGTGGACGTCGAAGTCAGGTCTGAAATTTCCTCAGACTCAAATGCTCCACCAGCATACCTCTCAGATGTCGATATTCGGTCTAAGACTTTCGAACTTGAGGCAAGGCGGGGAGGGGGAGGAGCTGGCGACTTTGTAGAGTTAATTATCAACATTATAATAAATATCAAGGAACAGATCGCACAGGATAAAGCGGTGACTATCAGTCGTCTCTATTCTATCATGTACTAACGCTTTCCTGTCTTTAGAACCGTGGGGACTTCACTACAAACTTAATCAAGTCCCTACGCACTAAAGATCCAAGATTCAACTATGTCGTCTGCCATACGAAACATGACACTGCTTTCGACGGTGAGAAGGGCAAAGACTGGGGACATAGCCATCAAGAATTTGACATTAAGATCGGTGGAACGATAGGGTTCGTGTCTTTACTATTTCTAATTCTCAATTAATCTTGACAGAACACTTTCGTATGAAGGTATGAGATCTATTTCGCAAAATCGGGAAAATTCACGCGAAAAGGGGATGGAGGTTTCCTCAATGTAAGTGGCTGTTTGATTTATAATGCGATTGAACTGATTTCGACTGATCTAGTGGGCTTTCGCGGGCAACGTCAAATCTCGATCTAAGGATGGAAAGGAGATTATCTTTGCGCCTCCCTGAGTAGATTTGAAAATATTCTGCCCCACCGAGTAGCTAAATAATCTGTCAAAGTTTGATTAGAGTAATCTCATTTATAAGATATCTGTACAAATGGGTGCGTGTCAGCAGGCTCATTGAGCATTTGAGGGACTGCGATCACTCTACGAAAGACTATGACCTCGACCCGAGAGCTGAACAGTCCCCCTTTCTGATCAAGTTTGATATCTGTATACCGGTGACAACAAGCAATGGAAATGTTACCTCCAACTGGTTGCAGATCCGGAAAAGAGTATGAGGCACACGGGATGATCTTGACTCCCATCATCCAATATGGTGTGATTTGCGGACAAAGCTTGACGTCTAATCTAACAAAATATCATTGTACCTTGCCAACA
>CEMJ01393795.1:9922-22231 GCA_900068955.1 Clitocybe nebularis | reverse complement strand
CTCACGACTGAAAAAACTCAAGGTTCCCCTGATGACTAAATCTCCATCTTTTTCGAACTGTCACTCAAAAATGACGTCCTAAATATACTACCCTTACAAAAGGAACATTGTATTACCTGTACTTATCCTCATTTATTCTTCTGGTAACCAGTGTGCTGATGAAGAGTAGCACGATCCTGGTCATTATGGTCGTAGACGGATCATACGTGATAGGGTGAATAACAGTGTGGGTTTGATGTTTCTACTATTCTATGGCTTCTTCTGCGAGCCCAACTTGGTCACGACTCACAATTTTACCTCAGGTCGCATTTTTCCTTTATTACACTGGCAAAGGCCCCACTAGTGTGTGGGGTTTGAAATGTCCCCCCAGATAAGATATTATCCTGAAAATGACTACACAAGTATACCGTCGATCCTTGTGAGCCGACTCGCCCTGAACCTACACCTTCTCGGCGGCCACTCAAATGGACCATCGACTATAATCAGTACCCGAGGGGAATTATCTGAACTCAACTTTGCGACAAACCGTGTTCTGGGAAACATCGGTGCACCTCTTCGGGCTGACGAAGAAGACGACGATATGGATATCAATACAGGTGCAGAAATTGAGGCCCTAGTCGAGGTTCCGTGTGGGTCCGCTGATCTTCCTGAGATTTGAAAGGATCTAAGCAAAGGTCCCTCGGGCCTCCTATCATTGTATTCGGACATATCATATTCACGATATCAATTTATCCATTGGTGTTCGTAGCCCCGAAACGCTAAGTCATGTCTCATTGAGCCAACTGACTAGTCCCTCTTGTCTGGTTCTCTACACTCTCTACAAGTATTCCAATGCAATGAGCCCTATCTAGCCCTACATCTACCGTTTCTGGGAACTTCCCACCGCCCTCTGGGAATCTGGCCATGCTCCTGTCAGATATCACAATGTCAGCACTGCCAAGGAACCATCTCAAAAAATGTCGGTAAATTCGTCGAAACGACCGCAGCCTCAGAATTCGTGCGCGTTATCTAAAATATTACGTTCCAGTGGACTCTATCCACCTTCAACAGAATTCATCAGCATCGGGCCCCCACCAGTTCCTCGCATACTTTGGGTATAATTGTGGCCGCCACCAAGGTGCCATAAGGTGTTACTACGGAAGATGGACTTTGTGTGAAAAAATGATATGTTTAGAATATCTTCTTGTAGTGGGGGCATTCCCATGAGTTTTGTGATTACCACTGCTAGGGGCAAGCAAAAAATCCGTAAATTGAGTGATACTTGTCCATTTTACGTGAGTTCCAGCTCTTCCGTCCTGTGCTCCGTCGCTCTCGAGGGTTCCTGGTCCCCCCCGCCGTGATATCTCGATCCTCTGAGTCCTATCTTTGAGTGATTGCCTGTATAGGCGCGTAAAGAGATTCTTGATTGGTAAGTCTGTTGCGATTGCTAGCCACCAAATTATCCCATTTCGGCTGTATGTACACATGGGGGCCCTGTACATGTTCGTAATGTGTTTTGAAGTCATAACATAACGCGGAAGCAATTCATCAAATGTAGTGCCTCTGCAGTATATGGGGTCCCCTTCAGAGTGCTGTAGGGCAACATTTCCATTGTTAAGGCCGGGGAGGGAACAAGAAAGGACGCTTAGCTGTAACAGGAGATGTAGCATGGCAAACCAGTGGCGGGGAAAAAACATGCCTTGCACCTTGAAGGTTTCTCTTATCGGTGGGACTCACGTTTGGATTATGTCTTCTGGTTTATCGTATCTAGTTTTCTGTTGGGTATGGTCTGAAGGAGTAAGAGATGGATCGTCTCTAGGTAAGTCGGTGGTCTGCCGCTGCTGAAAACCAAATCAGCTGATAGTAATCGCAAGAGAAACATATGTCACACCTGCAGAATAAGAATATGTGTGGCAAACGACTAGGCTACGAAATTTATCATTATTATGATATATACACCTGGACATGTTATAGCTCGAGGAGTAGAGGGAAGCTCAATGCACAGCTTATTTAAATAAGGGTTGACCAGTATATGTAGCGGAGGAGGATTTGTGACATTACCTGTGACACATCACAGGTAGTAACAAACTGCATGATCTTTTCCATCTCGTCTCCACACCTGCTCTTCAACTCTATGATCTAATGAACAGGGGCGCGTCACGTAAGCCTACTACCTAGGGCAGAATGTTTAGTAAGGAAGAACTTCGTGTCACACTATTCTATGTTTGAATAATAGAATATATCCAGATGTACCCAAGATGTACCCGACTACTTTCGACTTCGACCATTTCACCAACTGGCAACCATAGACGCATGAGATCAACCAACTCAATACATATCCAATTCGAGCTTCAAGTAGCACTTGGCACTTTCCGCATCTCTGTCAGTAGCTGGGTATCTGCTGTAAAACGATCGTCGGGTAGGTGATCGTTGATCTCTAACTCAAGGTATGAATACCAAATCTTGTTCTTCACATAGAATCGAACGTCCGGTCAAGCATACTCCCCTTCCCATCGCGGATCGGTTTCCAAGCCGATATTGCTCCAGCAGCCAAGCTGGCCGTACCTTTCTGCTCTCATAATTGAAAGGTCATCATGCCTATCACTACCAGATACACAGCTGCTCGCGCCATAGACGGGGTTGGCCACTTCTTGTGTCCTTCGAAGTCCATTGAAGAACAGTCAGTTTCATCCCTACTCCAGTTAAATACGGTCTAGAAGCGGTCGCATGCTAAATAATCAATGCAATATTTTATCTAGGCGTACCACCTCTGCCTCAACATGCGCTATACCACATAACAGGCATTCAAACCTGACAATATCGAGAAAGCCATTCCAGCCTGCTTGTCCCCGGACTTTTAGTATTAATTGTTCGGTGCACTTTCAATCGGTCTGGAAAACGGGCATATCTAAATGAAGGAGATGCTGGCGAGGGGCGAGGGGCCTCATTACAACGATGATGTTTTGATTGAGTTTGTTCCTTTCCTTTGGCTGACACCTTTGATAGACCAATTCGTTCACATTAGCATTTCAAGACACGGATTTATGGTTCGGATAGTGCGGATGGATAAACATAGTGATTTCATCATACTCGGGATCAGGCACGAAAGCAAGGATCTTCCATCCAACCAGTTCCGCTGTTATTCTTAGCCGTCGTCGCGAACAGAATCTTACGACATGGACCAAGACTTATACATTCACTCCACACACTACTATATTTTTGTGCCCAGTCGTCGAATCCTCGTCCAAAGCTTCCCGTTCCGTTCTTAAGCCCATCGTGGCGCAGCACTGTAGGCAGATGTATGAGCAACTCTCTGTTGCCCCTCTGTACTGAACTCACAGCTGCCCCTGCCGAGTACCTCGATCCTTATGGGCTCAATGATCTTTTTCGGTGCTGGCCCAGCCCCGCGCTGGCATTCAAAGTAGTCCGGGAGGACGCTTTCGTGTCCCGTAGCAAGGGGGGTTGGGAGGGCAAGGAGGTAATTTACTAGGACAGTGTAGCAATCGTTCGATTTTGTCTATTGAGGATCTATGTTGAGTACCTTTTTCCCAAGCTGGGGAGGCTGCTGAAGGCAAGGCTAAACAGGGCTGTGATCGATTTTCTGTAGGGTTGAGGGATATGAAACACAGACAATAGGGATATCGTGCTTAGTCGCCCTAGCCATCCTTTTAGACAGTGGATGTCGACTCCTAAAATGGCCAAGTGGTCATTCCTTCCATCCCAGTTGTTCAAATTGACAAGGTCTTGAAAGCTGTGGGGAAAACAGCACCCATCGCGAGAGACCCATACATGTTTCGACGTATGGCGCACTGGTGAAAACAAACACCAGAGATGGGATGTTATACAGTTCCTGTGATCCGATGTGTAGTCAATGCGACTAACCCCAGTGTCAAGCCGACTAAAGATATGATAGGAGGCCCGCCAAACCCCCACATCTGTTGCAGGTCCTGCCGGAGGGATAATACCCTGCCTGAAAAGACTCCCAACAAAGATAAAGTTCAGTCGAAAACAACACCTGTCAATCGTTACTGATGACATGGAGGTTCCTTCTTCCATTGCGGTGCAGGAATTAGAAATGAATTTGTGTGTTTCTAAAATATCACCTAGAGCCTTACTTTAACCTAACACGGGGTTATGAAAGGAAACATCGGGGTAGGATCATTGCAGTTCTTTCGCGGCCACCTGTTTCAAAGGTTCGAAGATCCTCTCACTCGAAGTCGACGCACAGGACTGGTACAGCCATTGGGAGGTGCTGTCAAATCCTTTTCGATGCCATCGGCGCAGGTGTTAGGATCTCAGCTATCAGGAGTTCGATGTTGAAGTCGGTAGAATATCTACCTGTTTTGATAATTATAAATGAAGTCGCTAATTTTGATCAAGATCCAAAACCTTAAGTGAGTAGAGAGTAGCTTGGCCCATGGTGGTGTGGTTGGTGGTGGTGATGGTGGTAACTTTACATTTACCCACTTGGACATAACTTTGTCATCACTGTTGGTGTCGATAGGAGGCATTGATGAAATTCTGATTGACAAGAAATCAGTAGGGGGTATCGTCCACAACTATTGTTCATCAAAATACCATCGTCACTAGAGGTGATACTTTGTTGCTGTTGCATCTACCGTAAGAGATTCGGGTGTGGTAGGATCGTTTATGCTACAGAACATGAACCCTAACTGAAATAGAATGGGACGTATTTGATGTTCCCAGACGTATAAGTACCAGGGCTCTTTCTGAGCAGATTCTCTACCCAGCAGGCCTGCGTCAAAACTTGCTTACCATGAAATACTCCATTCAATATATCTTGTTCTTGTGCTGTAGCTATGCAGTAACGTCAACGGCTGCGCCAACTCCTGCCGACCACCGATCATTATCTTCCTTGCACCATGCTAGGATTACTAGGGATAACTTCGTCGCCCGGCGTCAAGTTGCGGAGGCTGCCGATGCTCTTGGGAGCATCGTTACTAGTATAATAAGTGGAATAACGGCAGGGAAGGCACAGGACAGTGATGTGAGAGCGTGTTGCAAATTATATTGATACCCAGATAATGACATGAGCTGTGGACAGCTTCGCGGAAAGTTTACCACTGATCTCGTATCATCCATGACTTCCAACGATCCAAAGTTCAATTATGTCGTTTGTCACACGCAGCATACCACGGCCTTCGACGGAAAGGAAAACACGGATTGGTTCCATACCCATCAAGAGGTCGACGTCCATATTGGTGGAACTATCGGGTCGGTGCCTTTTGATCTTTGGTGGACAGGTGAACTGATGACCTGCATATCAAATTATCAGATACGAGATCTACAAATTTAAGTCAGGGAAATTCACAAGAATAGGGGATGGCGGGTTCCTCAATGTATGTCGGAGATATTTGTGATTTTATATCTAATATCTTTGCTAACTATCCGTATCAGTGGGCGTACGGGGGAAATGTCAAGTCGAAATCGGCAGATGGCAAAGAATTGGTCTTTGCCGCGCCCTAGGTCTGGTATAAGCCATAGTGGGATATACCAAATCGGGCAGGCGGAATTGTTATGTGGTCGGATTCCTTTATCCACTTGTATTTTTCCCCCAGCCCCAATGATATTCATTCCACCGCCACATTCTGCAAGGTAGCTATTGCGCTGAGTTCAGCGTATACGATAATACACATATAAGAGCGCACGGGGAACTGGGGAAACGGTGGGAAACAGCTTTGGAATATTCGTTTTTAGTATCATATCAGACTCGGATTGAGTCATCATCATTTGTGAGAAAGATTACATTAACCGGCCCGGAGCGCGTTCTAGGCTGACTCGATAAGCACGTGATGTCACAATCTGTAAGTGCGACGCGTGTGAAGGCTGTGAGCGCTACTGCCGGCGTCTCTTCGTCGAGTCCTTATAACTACCATTCACCTCGTGTTATACTTAATGCTATCATCATCTTTCTGACAAAATATCAGTCTAACAAGAAAGGAGAGAAAAATGGCCCCTTTGTCTCAATCCCAGCGTCCTTCGGGCTCTTCTGGAAAAGACTACATCCTTGCCCATGACTCTGATTCAGAGTCCGAGTTTGTAGAAAAGGCAAAAAAACGACAGAAAACGGCCTTTGGTACGTAATTCCATGTCAGAGACGCGTTCCTCAGAGCATCAGAGTGTTCAGGCTGTTCTTTTGATCATATCGCTTCGTTGGACGACTGTTAATCGATTACGATTTTGAAGGTCACAGAAACACCAATACCAGTGAAAATGATGATGTTATGGATGTAGATATTGAGGTAATGTATCCAAACCCCAACGACATCAGGCAACAAACATCAGTAAATGAAGTCGACCTCAACAAGAATGCACATCTAAAAGGGCGCCGGAGGTTTATGGCAGATCTAGAGGATTTGAAGGGGGAGAAAAATACCGGACTTGTAAGACTTGGCTTTAGGGCCGAAAGTAGGTCCTTCCACCCTCCACCTCAAGCGATCTACTATGAACCGACCCGATATCACATCCTAGGCATCCAAGCTGGAGACGACGAAGGCTCCATTGAGCTTACTATAAGGAGCGGCCAAGGCGAACATATCCTTTCTATCAATCTTCTCATCTCAGGTGAAATATGATACCTTCACCTCTAGTCTTCTCATGCTAAGAAATTACATTGAGATACCTCTAACTACCCCAAGAACCACTCATTCTTCGGCTATTCTCCAGACTCCAATCTCTCTAAGGAGCTATCACATACAGTAGAAAGCATAGCGTCGTGGCCGTCGCACACCATCAGACAAACAATTTTGAAGCTTCTTAGTTCACTGTCGCCCTGTAATGTGGGGTCATATGGCTATGACGAATCCCAATCACAGGAAGTCGAAATGGAGGATGAGGGGAGTGGTGACGATTACGACGCTTATGATATCGAAGACTTCGGGGTTGGTATAGAGAATACCATGGGTATGACGAAATTCTACCCCCAAAGGCTACAGCAGTGAGACTCCCGCTATCCTTAGCTCATTAATTATCTCTGATTTAATCGAGTCAGTGACTTTATCGAAACAATCGCCTCCAATTATCGACCGGGCTTCCTTCGTTTCGGTGGGGATGATTTCGCGATTTCCGTATCTCTTCCCGTTATCATTCTCGCTGATTCAATCCCACCCCGCGCTCTAATGGCTTGGGATCGCCGCTTTCTCTCTCGTACCCAGCACCTAACGCTTCTGATATCGGGATTTCGCAGTTGCTATCCTCTGGTTAACGGCGATGGGTCGTATTCCGCTACAGCACATAACTTTGGAGCGACCCTGACGTTCAAAGTAGGGCTCACCGGAAAGTATAAGCCAGGGAAGGAGATCGCACAAGAGGCGGGGAGAACATTCGGCCTTGTGACGAAAGATGCTGAGGATGAGCTCAGGATCCAAGTACAAAAGGAAGCTGCGCTAGACGCGCTAGACTACGACTTCGATGGCGAATATTTAGAAGAATTTACGCCGACTCCTATTGCGAGTCCTGAGGAAGAGGATGAAGGAAGGTTTGACGGATTCAGTCTGAGCAGCTCGCTTGAAAGCTTGCTGGATTTAGCATTCTTGAAGGTTGTTCAGATAAGAAGGAGTTTCGGGCTAGGATGGTCGGGGGCAGAGAAATTATTGTCAGAGGTGGAGAAGAGCCAACTCACGCCGGAGATTGTTTACGATAAGATGGAAAAGGTATAAATTTACTTTTTTTAATGTCTAGCTTTTCACTCGGGCATTTTAGGACATTCTAAAGGCAGACAAAGAAGAATTTCGGCTTGCGCGTACTAACAATTTACCTCACGATCCTCTCATGGGTCTCAACGAGGGTGATGACATTAATCTACCACTGACCGCATTTTCGTACCTGGTGCGGCGTTTATCGGTACATGGTCAGTATTTATAAACAAGAAACACCCAACTCACTGAGTTCTCCAGCTTTGTACTCTATATTGCATAGTTTGCCACAACAAGCTCACGAATGATTACGAGGCGCTCAAACCATACGTCTGCGAATCCAAGCTCTGTGCTTACCAGTACTACTTGTTGAACCAAGGACCCTCCCTTGAAGTATGTCCCATTTTTATTTCATCTTCACTACGCATTTATGATTGAGCCTCTTCTTCCATAGTATGAGATTGTACATAACCCACAAACTGTCGACCTCCTCGTCTCATTGGCCCATTCTGCGGCGTTGGAAGGGGTAATGGACGAGCCTCTGCCTATAGGGCTAGGGTTACGTGTAAGGGCTCCTGACAGTAGCAAAATTCCTGGACCGTCGAACCCCTTTCCTGGACTACCATATGCGGCCCTTGCACCTACAGCGCCCAAACCTTTCCCCAATGTGACAAAACCGCTAATAATCGGTGCGGATGGGCTTTGCGACTTCGATGATCTAGATTTACAGCAGGTTTGCCTTGCATGACGCCTCCCTCATAAGGGTCTAGTCTTATCACGTCTTTTATGACAGATGAGGGCTTCAATCGTAGAACTTATCGACACGTTGCCGTCGGTAAGTCGATAAATTCACCCGACTACATAAGTTTACTTTGGATTGATGCTAGATCGACGATATGAAGAGACATCTTGAACGGAAAGTCAAACCAGGAAAATCGAAACCAAAGTTAAGGGAGCTAGGCAAGGATATCCTCCCTGCTGCTTGGTCGATATTGCGCTGGTGAGTATCTTCGGCCCCGTCCTCTCTTGTTCAGGTTTACTTATCACAGTATAGGTGTGTGGCATCATGCACGGCCCATCTTCAAGAAATAACATCCGGAAAAGAATCAATTAAGGGTGTCGGTTCGTTTCCACTGTTCAATACCTCAGAATATTCACGGTATCTGACTCGTGTCTACTAGATCCTAAGTGGCGTCAGTTTAGATTCAGTACTGGTGCTCCTGACGCCGAAGCCAAATTTAAGACCGCCGTCCAGGAATCACAAGTGAAGAGTGCGAACGCAAAAGCTTATCCTTCTCTTTATGTACGCTATTCGATGGGCATAGTGGTTTGTCCAATCACTCATCGTATACCCGTGTGAGGCAGGCATTCCATGGATCACCAACAAGAAACTGGCATTCTGTGAACAAGTGTTCAAATATTTCTCGTCGTTCTCCCGACCTCATGACTTCATAATAGATTATTCGACATGGTCTTTGGTATAAATCTATAGCCCATGGGAGAGCATTTGGGAATGGTTTGGCAATTCGCACCTGTTTCAAATTACCGTTATGTCTCATAATTCGTATCACAGGTGTATACCTAGCCAAAGACGCCAGTATATCAATGGGACACTATGCTCAGACCAGCATTTGCAGATGGAAGGGCAGCAGAATCAGCCCGACCAACTGTGTAGCCCTGGCTGAAATTGTGAATCTCCCCACCGAGTTTGTGAGCCACAGTCCGTACTTCGTAATTCAAAACACACACTGGATCATGTGGTAAGTTAAATCTTTAAGGCGCTTCTATCGTTGAATTTGTCGTATTCTAGCCGGTACCTACTCGTCAAGGGCGATAAATATGATTTGATGAACGATCCTACTCCCACGGAACCATCCTCGACAGAGGGTACCGACGCGCCTCTTGTCAAGCTTGACCCAGCACATCCGGTAACCTTGAGCTCAGCAAAAATACAAATCCCGGATCCCTCGCATCAGATAAACATACTACTTCAGGCTCGTAAAGAAGAGTTCTGCGAAGACGATAACGACGATGACGATCTTTCCATATTTGCATATCAGCCAGAGATCACTGAAATAAACGATAGCCCTGATCACTTACAATATGATGGGGCCGGTTTTGATGACGACGACGACGACTACAGGATTCCTACATCGGCGCCTGGGGATTCTTCGGGGGGCAAGGGAAAAGGCAACGCGGCGGTGAGAGATGCCCCACTGAGAAACGACTGGAAACACGACGCGGACTGGGTAAACAGCGCAGTTGAAGAGCTGATGCCACCGCCAGTGGAGGCTTCGCCCAGCGCAACGATGGCTGTGCAACGGGAACTCAGGGCGACGCTTAAGGAGCAAGAAGGCGCGAGAAGCATGAAGGAATTAGGATGGTACATGCCACCGGAGCTCATTGGCGATAATCTCTTACAGTGGATCGTAGAAATGCACTCATTTGATGAGGTTTTGCCCATCGCGGCAGACTTGAAAGCCAGGTCCGTCCCTTTCGTGTCTTCGACTCGCGATCAGGATGAGTGATATGTCTTGTTTTTCAGGAACATCAACTCCATCATATTCGAGATTAGATTTCCGCCCTCGTATCCGCTTGCACCTCCGTTCTTCAGAATTGTAACCCCACGGTTTTTGCCGTTCATTCAAGGTGGAGGTGGCCATGTTACTGCCGGTATGTCTCGTCTATTCCAATCATCTGTTACTGAGGTCATGTACTGGTTTACGATACAGGGGGATCGATCTGCATGGACCTTCTGACAACAGACGGTGAGGCTCATACCATCGATTTGTATCGGTCATACTAATATACTGATGACGAATATAGGATGGCTTCCTAGCTACAGGTAGATGAACATTTCATTTTTATGATACTTTTCAACAACCTGAGCGCCCAGCATTCCTGCCGTACTTATGCAAATCAAACTTGCCATTTCGAATTTGGATCCRAGGCCTGCAAGGCTCGCTCCAGATCCCCATCGGTGAGACTAATTCCCATAACTCTCGACTGCGTGAAAAATTGACATCACAATTCAATCGACAATCAAGACCCTACGAAGTACATGAAGCATTGACGGGATATAAGAGGGCTGCCGCTACTCATGGATGGCAGGTGTGTCTTCTAGGTTATCTCATTAGTTGCTTCAAATGCTAACTCGAACAGATTCCTGTCGGCATCGACAGACTCATCCGCTAGGGTGGATGTTTGAATTATGTTCTACATGTCCTTCTGCAATTTCATACTCGTCTTGTAGTATCTGCCGTTAGAATTATAGCAATTCAGGTGTCACTCGTCCGATTAACGTAGTACCGACACATTGCAAGGTGCTCGTATTCCATATATATAATACAACAAACATGATATACATAAATAAACGGTGAAAAAACCACCCCTAGATTAGAGCTTCGTCTTCAAATGGGAGATATCCAATCTCCGCCACTAGGCTGGGTGTCAGATTCTATTGACGATATAAAACAGGACAAGGCTCACCCAAGGAAACCACGGGGACGACTTCTTCGATAATGTGTCTGTAAATTTCGGCTCCCTCCTCTCCTTAAACGAATTTACTCCTTCAGCCGCATCTGCACTTTGTCCCAACAACTTGATCGCCCTCGAATCCAACAAATGATTCTCCTCCGCGCTATCCCCAGGATGTTGAAGTAGAGCCTTGGTGTATGCCACGGCGGTCTGCGAGGTATTCGCAGCGAGCTCTTCGGCGAATGTCTTGGCAGCAGGGAAGACGGCCTCTCGAGTCGGAAGGACTTGATGATAAAGACCATTGATGTATGGGGAATCGGGGCTCACTGTGGAGCCAGTGAGAAGGAGAGATGAGGCGCGGGAGTGACCGATGAGTCGGGGAAGGAGATATGTTGATGTTGCTGAACGGTTACATGAGCCGTGTGTTTACACACATCAGATACCTATGCACACCTTCTGCTGGAATGCCTCGACGAACGAACGGGAAAGTTAACTTTGCACCGGCCCATACGAAACGGAAGTCGAAGGGTAGTTGGAAGGCAGTTACGCCAGCTCCTGCCTAGATGTTGATCTTGATGAAAAAAAATTGATGAGGTAGAGGAACCCGGGCACATACGGCATGGCCATTGACCGCTGCAATAGTGATCTTGCGGCATCTAAGGACAGCGATAGACACTGTGCCCCCAGCATCCCTGTGGGCTGTCGGACAGAATATATATCATTAGACACATATCCAATGTCGAGAACAATGCCCACACACCGTGTTCTCCCTCTTTTTCGGCCTCTGCTTCCCAGAGCAATTCCCATCCACCACTTATGTCCGCCTAGAAAGTTATATTCCCGTTGCCTGAGCCTTCCCTTCCCCAATAGCGGCGAAAATGACTTACACCAGAACAATAAGCTGGTGCCATAGGGTCTGCTGTCAGAATGACAGCGCGGACTCTGTCATCTCTGTCGCAGGTATTGAAAGCGAGGATAAGCTCAGATATGATGTTCTTGTTGATGGAGTTTCTCCTGTGATTGCCCCATGAGTCTGATCGGTTTGTGGGAATAGGGCTGTGCTCACTGTTTCGGGCGGTTGATTACGATTACCGCGACTGCTCCATCCAGAGAGATGATGATATCCTTGAATCCGAGTGAAGCATAATCAGGAAGAGTCATGTTGTGCTTGCAGATTTGGTGATGGATGTTGACGTTG
>CEMJ01393792.1:78977-129560 GCA_900068955.1 Clitocybe nebularis | reverse complement strand
ATACCAATAATATTCATGACTTCCGGTGTCTGAGACTTGAGTCCGGACTACTTACATAACGAACGTCCTGAACATGTGACATTCATCGGTGCACTGAAGGCAACTAAGCTAAGTGTAATAAAGCCGCAGGTTGCCAATGGAGTATCGTCATTAGATTAAGCCGTGTAGACAAAATACATATTCCTGGGATTGTCAATTTAGCAAAATCGATGATTCACTGGCACCACACTCACTCTTTGTCTGTAAGATCAGCAAATGCATGTCTGTCCCTTTCACGTTGAACATCGGCATCCGACCACCCCCTTCGCTCCTTTTCGTCCGCGATCTTTGCGCGTTTCTTGACATTCAAACGAAGATTGATCCATCGAAGGAGGAAGCATATACCAAGTTGTATAGTTAAAAGTATCATGATAGCAATTTTCCCCGGGATATAATCAGGAGCATCTTTGGGCTGGAAAATCTCCGCCCCAACAATGTTACCCACACCGAACGAGACCATCGTCATCGCATTGACGGTGCTCTTCTTTGTGTGGCCAGAGATATTGCCTGCGTTATAGGCATATATTGTTGACAACGCACTTCCGAATGAGCCGACAAGGTAAGTTGCTATAAGCAGAGCTATTAAAAAGCCAACGACTATCCGTATAACGAATACTGACCAAATAAAAGAACTCCCTTTTTGGTGGAGCCATTTAGACCGATTAATATGGCTGCGCGGGAGCCATAAGAGATGACACGACACCAAAGAATCTCAAGCCATACCAGCTCCGACGATAGTTGGAACCAATGCAATGACAATCGGGGTCATGCGTTCATTCTGGGGTGAGGCATTTAAGGATACATCCGCAATGAATGTGGAGAGTATACCTTTCTGCCTGAGTACCAACCACAAATCAGTACAGTGATCGCAGCGACCGCGCCGGCTGGAGTCGACAAGATAAGTGTCTGCCGGGATCTGAGGTGCCAAGTTCTGTTAGGAAGAACTCTAGAATCGATGTATAACAAACGTGTATCCAAAATTCTTGATGATTAGATTGCTGACTAGGAGACGTCAGCCTTAATTTTTCACTAGTAGAGTCGTATACACACAATTACTGAGGCCACCATTTGGAATGCTTGCTGGTTGTTATAATACGTTGTTACCACCATAAAGTGTGGGCGAGCACTGGGAAAACTTACTCAAGATTGTTGTGATAACGATTAGCCAAGTCCTGATATCAGTTAAGGCCTCCATTGCTTGGGCCTTTTTCAGAGTCTTATTTTCTGTGCCGCCCTGGTCATCGCGAACCCGTTCAAGGGCTGCAATACGTTCCTCTTTGGTGAGGAACCTGGCATGTACGGGTGAATCAGGAAGCCAGATCATGACACACACGCCAATTACGATCGCGAGGCCACCAAGGACGATATAGATGATCTTGTAAGGTGCTAACACGGTTCCGTTGTAGAACGATATCCCCTATCAAAGTTGAAAGATTTGTCTACCGGGATTGAATTCTCTTACATATGCAACAAATCCGCCAAAGATTTGCGTCAGCCCATTCTAAACAAGTCATGTGCAAAACTGAAGCGAGCCAACAGGAGCGTTCGCACCATAAAATAAAACCAAGAGATCCGTTGAGCCTTTCCTTTATTTCAGTGGGATGACATGAGGTGTAATTCATATATTCACCTGTTCGTCTTTCTTGTAGAACATGGATATGATCATAATCAAAATAGGCGCCACGCAACTTTCACACATGCCTGTCATACTGTTTCTCAGCATTGGCACATCTCAGGCTTATAATTGTCTACGCACCAAGGAGGAATCGAAGAGTGAAGAAAGCGCCAAAAGACGTACCAACTGCGTGAAGCATTAGGATTGCGCCCCATGCTATAACATTTGCTCCTGGGAGTACAAGGTTCAAAATAATCCACTTCACCGACTCGGTAATATATACCAAGATATTTCGCGAGTCTCAATTTCTGTGAAATGAACACTGTGGGGAACTCCCAGAACATGAAGCCTATAATGAAAATCTGTTTGGTACAGTCATAGAAGGTGGAAGAGGGATATTTTTACCAAGGTAAAAGGCCAGAGAAACAAGGTTATAATGCTTTATAGATGGTCAACGCGCGTGGCGCACACATAAAGGCTCATAATTACCTGGCCAACGATTGGGAGGCCCATGATGCTAGCCATAAAGAATGTCAATGCAACTATAATCAGAGCCACCGTGAAATTCACCTAGCATAATTCAGCGAAGTCTTATCGCTGGAACTGGTTATTAATCTGGGTACCAATGATAGTAAGTCAAGATCATACAGAAATTGCGTAAAGTAGACTGCAGCACATAGGGGCGGGATAAGAAAATCCTGTAGGGTGACGGTGAGTTTTGATAGTAAAATGACGGTCAGAAGTTGAAACGAACAAGCTTTCTCCTAAGCTGGCAATTATAGGCTTCACTAAAATGAACCGTGCGCTCTGCACCAATGAGTCGGAGGGCTTCATCTCCATCCGTGAGATCGATCAATGTCACACTACGGTCGTTCTTCTCAACGATACCGTGTTCAACAGACATGCCATCCTTTTCTGTATCAAATGAATCAGACTGAATGGTTAACGACATATTGGTCGATACCCATTGTGACGCTGTCATCAATCCTTTATCATAAAACGGAAGACCGGTGGTCCGTTTATACACATGGACTGTGGGTAGAAAAGGTCTAATCAGTCTATCACGCTGTGGGGATGTGGAGTACTCCCCAGGACAGCATGACCATGGCGCACACGCCGATTTCAGCCAATGAAAACAGTTCTCACATATGCTGCCATACAAGATCCTGACTTACTAATAGCTTCATGATACATTTGGAATCAATGGCTTTTCACATTCCAAGAATAGAAATACAGTAGGTAACCTATTGCAGAAACGAAAACGCCTGAGTTACAACTTCTGGATAACGAGAGCTGATGCAGCTCCACCCTGTGTAAGTGATAGTATTAGATAATGGATCTCCTTGCAATTATTGGGAACTGCCTACCCCATTGCAAATACCGGCTGCGCCATATTCTCCGGCTTTGAGCGCATGAACGAGTGATACAATGATGCGTGAACCAGAGTTTCCGATTGCATGTCCGAGAGCAACGGCACCCCTTCGTACAAAAATGAGTATTCGGGCACAGTGACCTGCATATGCACATACCCGTTGACGTTGATCTTCTCTGGGTCGATTTGGAGAACCTTCTCGGCTATCCGAACAACTGCTGAGAAAGCCTCATTGATTTCGAACAATGAAATATCGTTGACAGTGAGGTTGGCCTTTTTAAGAGCTTGAGGGATCGCGATTGTCGGTGCCTCTGGGAAATCGATGGGGTCGACGCCAGCATCAGCCCAGGCTATAAGACACGCCCTAAATGATGTGAAATATGCCGAAGTAAAGGACACATACAAATGACCTTTGCAAGAGGCTTCAGACCGAGCTCTTGTGCCCTTTCGGCAGACATCAAGACTAGGGCTGAAGCACCATCGCTTATAGGTGAGGAATTTGCAGCGGTGATGGTGCCGCCCTGCTTGAAAGCAGATCGAAGAGAGGGAACCTTATCGAATATGATTCTCTTGAACTCTTCATCTTCTCTCACCACGGTGTCACCTTTCTTGCCTTTTACAGTGATTGGCACGATCTCTGCATCAAAGGCGCCTGATTTCCAGGCCTTATCAGCGCGTTTATAGGATTCGATTGCGTGGGCATCTTGTGATTCTCGGGAAATGTTGTGTTTTGCGGCGGCCGCTTCACCACAGTTTCCCATAGCGAAGTTGTTGTAGACGTCCCAAAGTCCATCATTTTCAAGAGAATCGAGTGTCTGGAACTTGCCAAACAGAGGATTCTGACGGGGAAGTAAGAAACTAAGGATATGAATCAGCCTGGGCGACAGGAGTCTGTAAAGAATGAAATCACGGTGCATTGCTCATGCTCTCCATTCCACCAGCAACAACGACGCTCCGGTCACCTAATCGAATGCTCTGGGCTGCCAGAATAATCGATTTCATACCACTAGCACAGACTTTGTTGATCGTCGTTGCATCGGAGCTAGACTTCAGTCCAGCATTCAAGGCGACTTGGCGCGCAGGGGACTGGCCAACACCCGCTTGGACAACATTGCCAAAGTAGATTTCCTCAACGACCGCAGGATCGATGTTCTTTGATTCGAGAGTGTGCTTGAGGGCTAGGGCACCAAGCTGGGGGGCTGTGAATGTTTTAAGTGCTCCATTCAAGGAGCCGACAGGGGTGCGGGCTGCAGCAACAATAACAGCTTCGTGGGCCTATGCCGCATTAGTTAATGACATGACACGAAATGACAATAACAAACCATTGAGCGAGAGAGGAATGGTATGATTGTGTGGGTAGAGCGAGACGTTAAGGCAAAACGCGAAAGGAGCATGGCTTTATAGTGGTGCTGACTCGGCAATAATGATAACCAATCTGATACGATCTTGTATCGGATCGTACGACTCGGACAAATGTTATGATTTTCCCTCAGTCGTCGGAGGATGAGTAGATCCTTACTCAAATAGCAAGCGAGCGAGCTGGGGAAACTAGGGAGTTGACGTTTGCCAGCAGAGTTTATAAGTGTGGATTAAGTTGACCCGGTGGGTAAGTTCCGATGGTTTCATATGTTTACCGCTCGGCAACGAGCTACACGACAGACTAATAGTAAAGCACAACCAGAATACGTAGGATACAACAACGAAAATTTACATCAGGCTTTGATTTCGAGGTTTACCGCGGTTCCGACTATCATGAACCAAGCCTCTAACCACCGTACCAGTCGCATTTCTTCGGTCCATCTAGTCTCGCGAATTTCGGCCATCACTTCTTCAACTGAATATGCCGTTTCACAAGGGTGGAAATACCAACACGGCGTTCCGAGCGTGGGATGTTCCCCTTGAGAAAGTAAAGGAAATGAAGATGCAGGAAGCGTGAGCGCGAATGTCGTTGCCTCAGTTTGTTCAGAAGCAAAGGGTCTGAAAAGAGATGTTTTAAGGAGGTCCGCAAGAGATAACGGTGTGCCTTCTAGAGTTGTGGCAATTAGATTGCAGCCGTACCATATAAAATATAGTGACGGACTCGGATCATGCACGGCGAAGTAGAATGTAGGAACACAGAAGGTGGCAGAGTACACAACGTATTGTTGGCATGATAAACTCTCTACGTGACAAGTGGATAGGCTAGTTGCGTTGTCGTCTACATCCTCTAGATTGTCGGTGATACAAAGATCGTCAGAAGACGGAAGGGTTGGTTTCCACGTATGTAGGACTGTTCGAGACATAAAACCGAACCCAGGAGTTGTCTGGCACGCATGGGTCATGAATTTGGTAGACATAAAAGCTAGTCGACACACTGGCGCACAGGATGATCATTACAGGTCCAGCCTCTTAATGCCTCTGTTTCGGGAGAATCGGCCAGGCAAGTAGCATATTTGGCGACAAGGGAGCTACAGGCGATGTCGAACTGTGAGCGAGTCAACATGTAGCTTGCGTCACAAGCGGTGTTACAGGTGTGACTGAACGCGTGGGAATAGCTTTACAGCTGGAAGAATAAGGTTTGAAGCCACTGAGTGGACACCAGTGACAACACGACCAAATCCTCAGCGCTCGCAATCTCAAAACTAAGCCCGTCCAAGTCCCGGCTCGCCTTCTACCTTGCGGTCTCATCCCCACCGCGGACCCTCTTTTAATTCAACAATATGGCCGTTGGAAAGGTCAGTTCAATCCCCATGGTTCATCTGGTGGAATTGACCGTTGTTCACGTGCTAGAACAAACGCCTGTCGAAAGGCAAGAAGGGTATCAAGAAAAAGGTCGTTGATCCTTTTTCTCGCAAAGGTATGTCCCCCAACCCTCAAGGCGAACTCTATCTCAACCTCAAAAACCTTAGATTGGTATGACATCAAAGCCCCCTCAATCTTTGAAGTCCGAAACGTTGGCAAGACGCTAGCCAATCGCTCTCAGGGTCTCAGTATGTAGTCTCCCATCTTTTATGCTCCATCGTACTCACCACCACAAAGAAAATGCAAACGACTCATTGAAAGGTCGTATCGTTGAAGTGTCATTAGCAGATCTTAATAAAGATGAAGAGCAATCGTTCCGCAAAATCAAGCTACGCATCGATGAAGTCCAGGGGAAGAACTGTCTAACGAACTTCCACGGCATGGATTTCACTTCCGACAAACTCCGCTCTCTCGTTCGTAAATGGCAGACGCTCATCGAAGCTCACGTCGATGTGAAAACTACCGATGGATACCTACTTCGTCTTTTCGCCATCGGCTTCACCAAGCGACGACCATCGCAAGTGCGGAAAACAACATACGCACAATCCAGTCAAGTGCGGGAGATTAGGAAAAAGATGTTTGAGATCATGACCCGTGAGGCAACGAGCTGTGATTTGAAGGAGTTGGTTCAGAAGTTCGTTCCTGAGGCGATCGGTCGGGAAATCGAGAAAGCCGCAAGGAGTATCTATCCCTTGCAAAATGTGTATGTGCGCAAGGCGAAAATCCTAAAAGCACCCAAATTCGATGTTTCCAAGCTGCTTGAATTGCACGGAGAGTCAACGGACGTAAGTATCCCGGAACTTGAACATGTTCTACAGTCAACTGATATTCCCTGCTTGTAGGAGACAGGCACCAGAATTGCGAAGGACTTCAAGGAACCTGAAGTTTTGGAGTCAGTTTAGAATCTTTGTGTAGTTGATGTCATTCATGCTGCCCTGCCATGCTATGTTCCTATGATACAAGGGTTTCTTTGACATAAGTTATGGTGCCTGACGGAAGATTGTCAAACATATTGTTAAATACCGTCCTTATCAGTCCTTATCATATCAAGTTCAAAGCAGACCTTGTTTAAATAGCTGAACTTTTAAATACGAAGGCTGGTTGCATACCGTAGCAAGGTTCTCCCTATCCGCGAGCCATGGATGTCGAATATATCAAGAGCCATCTAGCCACACACCCGGATTTTCCAAAGAAAGTCAGTTCACCCGCTATTATCTAGTACTTGTCTTATTCTCTGAAACGAAGGGCATCATATTCTTGGACATCTTTCCCCTTCTGCGGGATCCGATAGCGTTCGAGACACTAGTTACCCATTTTATACATCACTTAACCTCACAGACCATCGCGACTTCGCCGACGAAAAAAATAGACGTCATCGTTGGCCTTGACGCTCGGGGATTTCTTCTTGGCCCTATAATCGCGTTGAGACTGGGGGCAGCATTTGTACCTGTCAGAAAAAAGGGAAAACTACCAGGGAAATGTGTTTCTGCTTCGTATGAGAAGGAATATGGAACGGTAGGTTATCTAATATGGTTTCAAGGTGTAACGTGAGCTCCGCTAATGGTTGATTTATTCCAGGATTCCTTTGAAATGCAGGAGGGGGCGATCAAACCCAATCAGAGCGTTGTCGTTATCGATGATCTCATAGCCACAGGTCTGTACTTTATCCCGCCGCTGTACCCACTCTATTCCATAGCACCTTCGTTTTTAGGCGGCTCAGCCAAGGCTGCAGGCGAACTTGTTGCGAAGCAAGGAGGAAAGACATTGGAATATCTTTTCATTATTGAATTGATATTCCTTGAGGGACGTGCAAAATTGGATGGTCCGGTGTACTCGATTGTGCAATCGAATGACTGATGGAGAGGCGTGATATTCAGATCAACAATCTCGTATTTAACAGTGGATGTCCGTTAAGATACAATATACGATGAGGATCCTTTACCGTCTCTTCTGGAACATGCCCTGTATCAGGCGTGAGCCTTTCTTCTCTATCCATCGCCATTGTGACTTGTGCACCCCCGTTCTCTGCATGGGCCATCATTTCAAGTAGCGTTTGGCCACCTTTTTTTGGCAAGACGACGATGACAACATCGTTTAGATCACCGGCCGCTTCGAGCTCGTCTGCATTAGCAGTTGGATTGATGATGGTGTCATCGTCACCAATGACAAGAACACCAGCAGCCAACGCTGTTCGTGCATTGAGCAGTTTTTCCAGAAATGTACAATCACCTCTGTGCACCAACAAGACAGCGTCTGGGTATGGGCGCTCGTACGTCTTGCAGCCTCGGGAGTTACTATAGTCCATGTTTACAGTAAGCCCCTGTTCCCTGACAAAACGCAGGAGTTTCCGGTTCGGGGCGGTATCTTTGGACACATCGCCCCCAAAATTTCCCGTGTGGCCGGTGATCAGCGCATGGAAATCATTCGATGTCCCGATCTTGCCCTGCATTCCAGTCTGGATTTCGAACATGGGGTCAACTGGGTTGATATAAAATCGAAGCTGGACATCCGGGTCACGATGGATGGCGGCTTCGTGATCACTATCCGAATGGAACAGGGAGGTATCGTTGATATATACCAGATGACCCGGTCTAACCGTATAATGGCCCACTAGGATAATAATCTCAGCTTCATTAGATGGAGGGAATATGTGGATTTTACGTTTTCTGATATCGTAGCCTTTCCCATCCAAACGCCGGACGATGTGCGTTCGGATACCAGTCACATTTTGGATGACATATCCATCTGGCAGAATGCCGAGCTTCAACAAACTCGGGCTTAAATCTTCCGGTACTGGTTTCCCATTAGCTGAAAGGACGAAATCGTAAGACTATACCACAGTTAGGATGCACTTCAAATATAGATATATATATATGAATACTTACAAAAATATCGACTCGTGGTTTCTCGCACCACCCATTAGGGGACCAAGTATCAACGTCGACTTGAGTAGGAATAAGCCCTACTAACTGTCGTGCATAATCAACATCGCCACGAGATTGAACGCCTTGAACCAAACCCGTTGTCCTCTCGTCACTATCGTATACATGGATGAAAGGATGATATGTTGGGCATTGGTGATTTTCTATATTGCGCAAATTGCGCATTTTTCGGCGCGAAGGCGACGTCGGCTTGAGATATTTTTTATCAAGGTGAAGTATATGACCTTCCGTGGTGAAAACGTAGTTGGAATCATCAGAATGAAGTGGGTTCTCCTCATCGAAGAGCAAGAACAGATACTGGGATCTGCATCAGCCATAGACTAACTAATTAGAAAAACCTGATTGACAAACTTTCAAAGTTTCTGACAGGGTAAACGACTCCATACGGTCATCACGTTTATTTGTCCTAAGATCTTGAATTCCAGTTAAACCGCAGTCCACCTTTGCTCGTGTGACCAAATCAAACAGGACGCGTTCCCCAACATCAAGATAAAAAGGGTCTCGAGTGGCCTATAAAGGCTCAATTATCCTAGCTAGGTATATTGTGTAAACCTACTCACACGATATAGATACCAAGTAGATTCGATAAATTCTGAGAGTATTTTATCTCACTTTATCAGAAGGTGAGGATACAAAGACCTTACCTGGCCTGAGAGGATACTGATGTGACGTAGCCCGTTTATAGTTTGTGTCGAAGACTTCGGGCAGCCCCGAGTGTTCTCGCCAAAGATTATAATCTGGAAATAAAACCATCCATAAACAAAGTAGGGAGACCTGGATGGAAACTAACACATCAAATGTAGTCTGATAGCACTTTGCACATCCCCCGCGAGCACCTGCAATCCTGGCCAAAAGGCTGACAAGGAGTCAATCGTGAAGAAGGCGACATCCCCACTGTTCATATTGACAGTTCGGTACTATCAGAGGGTCCATCAGATTAGACCGCTTCGCCGGGGTAATAAACTGACCCAGAAGCCGTCCGTTGCCCTCGAATATCGCATGATGGCCGCATAAGCCTCGTCCCATACATCTAAAAACTCTACCTCACCTTTGCAAAGGGTTACTAATGATGAGATAGTAAGAGTAACGGCCCGGACGTACCACTCATCACATACCACTTCAAGGCATACTCATAAAACGAGTCGATCCCAGCCCCAATTCCAGTTATCTCCGGATGTGTCCAGGCCTAGGTTTTGAAAGCATAAACATGCGATTAATCCACAAAGGAAGATAACAAACCCCCGTCCGTGCATTAATTGTATTTCCAACAAGGCCTATATCTGACTTGCGATTCCAAATGCCAAAGAATGCCTGAGGAATGATTTATAGGCCTGACAAAAAGGGACAAATTTTATGACTACCTTGTGTGCCGCTTTTTCGAAACGATCGTCACCTGTTAAACGACTCAATGTCGCAAATTCTAGTATCAGGGATCCTGCGCCCGCTGTACCTGTGTTTGTTCCGGAAGATTAGTGGCGTTGAATTTTAACCTTAGTACATTACTGACATGTTTCGAGACTTTCGCCCTTGCTGATCCCATGACGGAGGTTTATCTTCAAAATGATTGGATCCCTTAGTATGATTTATTTACATGAACGAACTTTGAGTACCCTAGCATAAGGAAGACCGGTTGGTGTAGAAAAAGCCGGAAGGAGTCTCTTTCCAAGGTCGTATGCCATATCCAGGAGCTCTCCTCGATACCATGGAAGGTAAAACGGCTGTCCTGTTTGGTTGGCAAATATATGCCCCGAAAGGAGGCCCCCAAGGACCCGAATGGTAGTCTCGAAAACTTGTGGTTTTGTATTGACGTCGAATGACACCCAGCTTATAACATTTCTTACGGCGTCCTCAAACCCTTGGCGGTCATCAAGAATGACCAGCGTATCAAGGACATCGATCAGTGTCAAGGAGAAATTACCAGCGACATCGTTTGCCGCAATATTCTTACTATACATCGATTAGCCTCCATGTATTTAGAGAATAGAATGACTCACTTACGGGTTTGCCCAGTCAGGTCCTTGCCCAGAGCAGGAAAGTGGAGTCAACTAATTGAGGTCATAAGTTATCGGGTTAATAATTTAGGTGACATAAACCGACTTCGTCCAATGGGAAAGCTTCAGTGTTCCAAGGTATAAGTCGAGCCTGATAGTAAATTGGCTATAGTACTGACCAAAAGTCATATAATTGTCGAACCCATGGTACCAGAGTTCACGTGTTTTCTCTCTGCTAAAAATCAACCAAACGAAATAAAAGAGTGTCTGCAAGCAACATACCGAGCAGCCAATTTCCGCTGGGAAGTCCACCCTGTTCCTTTTAATGGGGGAGAGGCGTGTGTATCCCACTGGCAAAACCACCGCGGTCCCTGAAGCGCTACGAGAAGAGCGGCCAAAATCGATTCGGGCCAATATCTTCCCCACTTCATAGGAGGCAAGTAGGCCTGGTCAATTACTGACGATTCTACTCTCGTTAGGATATTGATAGTCAATGATGTCGTGGCAAGTCTTAATAGAAACACGACCAGATCATGTGATAGAGTCATAACCTCCGAGTCCGGGGTCGCAAATACCAAATTGGACATTCATTTTACATAAGAAATTCTGTTCAATTCTTTGAACCTCCCAACTTGAAATACTTATAATGACCTCTGTCGCCAGCGTGTCGGATAGACTGGGAGAATACATGCTGAAAGGTTGGGTCAGTGCTATATCTACTGCTGAGTTAAACTGCGTGATACAATACTCTCCTGCTTGCTAGGTGTTAACCGACCAGTCATGCCCGACATTGGGATGCAGTGTTCCGATGATGCGCTCACCAAGTGGAAGAACTCCTATCACACACTTTTGCGTTAGTTGTGACAAAAATCCTAGTGGTACGTTATACTCGCTCATACAAGCAGTGCTGAACGGTACCCAAGGGATTATACAATCTAATCCTACAATAAGCATCTCTGATTCGTCCTCCAACCGCGAATCAGATTACCACATCTCACGCTCTTCAACGCCTCCTACGGACGTATCTAGCGCACTCAGCTCACCTGTTTTTGCCCCTCCAGCTGACACAGAGGAATCAAGACGCCGTCGGGAACAATCCGATAGAGCATCATCTGAAATTGGAAAGCGCCTCTTGAAAGGTTGGGCTATGCTTGGGGACGAATGCCCAAATACAAGATGCCATGGCGTACCCTTGGTTCGACCTCCAAAGGCAGGGGGTGAAAAAGATCCTAGGAAAGTCAGTACTGAACTTTATAATCTACGCGCGATTTATAATAAAAATCAAGGAGTGTGTTATTTGTGGAGGCGTTTACATTACTGAGGTGGATTGGGCCGGTCGAGAGCGGTTAATCCCCGCAGACTTGGGGTCACCTAAACCTGAGATCAGTGGTACCACCAGTGCCCCCACCTCAGGCAAGGGAGAAAAGCAAACTGAGACCCCTCATGTATGTTACGAAACTGATCACAAAGATGCTCTCACCACTTATCGTCGTAGCAGGCTTTGGTAGGCATCCTACCCCTGCAGGAGCCACAGCACAAATCTTCAAATCTATCAAACGTGGGTAGATTTATTTTTCGAAATTCCTGTGTTTGATCTTCTGTCAGGCTTCCGTCCATGCTAACCCCCTCCAACCTGACACTCATCTAGTAAGCCAGCCAACTTTGACTAAAAAATTACCCCTATTGACAAACAGGACACAGGTACGATCAAATTCTGCCTTGCTGTCTTTGGAAGAGTCCTCAAATACTCTTCAATCCACACTACACGCTTTATCCACGCGGTTGACAATGCTATCCAGTGGACATGCTACTATGGATACTCAATCAATTGGTTTAACCGCTGATGCAATCGGCAAGGTTACTCAGGCACTGTCCCACGTCCGGCAATTACAATGGAGTGAAGATCAAGTCCAGCACTTGTGATATAGATGATAAAAACGGACTGGGGAATATTAGGGATAAACTTTTCATTATGTGACCAGCAGGCTGTCAACAATATATTGAGTAAAATGCACCTTAGAGTCTATACCGATTTCTTATATGTATGCAGCGCCAAAATTTCACATAACATGTTCTTCTCGAAGCCGGTCTTTTCCTCTGGCTAGTGATCGAACAGCTGTATAAAGGAATCCAGGCCTCCCACGAAGCTTTCCCAAATCAGCTACTCTTCTGGGAAGCCTACATATCTGATTGAATACACATCATCGCAGAACTTGCTTGTAACACGCCATTCCGATCAGCGTCCTGAATAGTATGATCAACCGTCGAAGGTCATGCTCCACCCAGCGCATGTCTTCCATGCTGGACTCCACGTGTTAGTCGCCAGGCTGACCGCCTCAAAATCGGAACATTGTGTGTTTAAGCAAGTATTGAAATGCCATTCCGGAATATCTTGAAGTCTTTTTTATTCAATGCCTCTCCCAATGGTGGAGGGAAAAAATCAAATAGAACCTCAAGCATGTCCACGCAGCCACGAGTGTTTTATGAATCACATCAATATCCTTCAAACAAGGTAAAACCAACAAAAAATGGGAGTAATGTATAGCGTCACTAATGGGAGTAACCTGCGCAGGTAGTGTATTTGACCAATAACTGAACGGCATCCGAAAGCTCAATGTTCCTCTAAGCTTTCGGAATCCCATAGTTCATTTATCCAGAAGAGCATTGAAGTTGCCGGTGTCGATGCAGACCCGATTAGAGAACGTCCTAATGCTATGGAGTCTTCCCCGTCATGGACCCCCATACCTTCGGTTTATCGAGATTCTCAAGTCGGGGATGATCTCACTAACAGTTTCTCAGAGGAAGAGTCGCTAAATTCTTGGGGTTATCACAGGGAGCGTGGGCAACAATCTGGAAAACAACCAGTTTCCCTGGACTATGCCTATCAAACAGATGCCAAAGAGTCAGACGATGCCCGTGGGGCCTCCACGGCTTGGCCTCCTGATGGTGGCTCCTCTCTGGTATGCCCTTCACTTCCATCAAGACCGCTTAGAGAAGATAACTTCGTGGAGGCGCCGCCGACCATTCCATTTCCACCCCCAAATCACCGGAACTCCGTTTTAGACGAGCAGAGAAAGCGCTCGTTTCGAAGTATTCAGTATGAAAATCACAAGGATCCCAAACCAGAGATCATCGAGGCAAGTTTTATTTACTCGGGTGTAACTCCCAACTCCAATGCTAGTTGAATACAGCCCGTGGTTTACGAGCACGAGATATGGAATGATGGAGATGATACACCGGAGTTGTATTACTATATTGTGCCGGGAGGTATGAATGTTGTTTTCTGGGATGAAGGCGGAAACGAAATAGCCAGGTAATTTTATTATCCCTCAAGTATGACCATCTTGAATAGTGGCTCTCTAGGGTGGGAGAATTTGGCGAATCGATCTCGAGGCCTCGTAGGGTATCTCCAACAATCGTGCAAGATGAGTATGGGAATGAACTCTATCGGTGGGGAAGACACAGGACAAGTAATTATGAAGTTGACATGTTACTCATGCTCTGCCAGAACGGGCGACTTTAGGCATACCGATAGATCTGATCTACGTGAGTCTATACTAAGGAGACCTGGAGGACAGACCAGGTGTGATTTACCTTGTATGGTTCATGTCAGTGACTCATATTTGTTTCTGCGGAATTGTTTGGGCAGCCTTCACACGTCGTCGATGTATGATGGTGCATTCTCTTCTTCCCAGCATAGGTAATCCAGATCTGATAGGAGTCTCTAAGCCTAAATATAAATCTTAGAGATACCTTGCAAAACATCGAATTGGCAAGTTATGCATCGGTACCAAGTGATGCAAATGTTATTTTGATTGACGATCAGGGATATCAAATTCCCCTGTAAGCCCTGCTCTTGGTACCTATTCGTCGAGGCTAACAATAAGTAAAGGGTTAGCGCGGCTACTTCTAGACAGTCTCCTCTTATCAAACGGTCGTCCGTCGTGATCCCCCAGGGGTAGAACAGAAGCAAGTGGTCTGGCCATAGCAGCATTAGCATGATGCCAACTATGTGCGTTCGTACATAGAAAGGATGAATTTTCCTTATTTAGTTCTTCCTCGTTTACTCGAAATACTCCGACCTCTCTCCCTCCCTTTACCCTCCGCTATACTGATATCTTCCCGACTGAGTCTCAAAAGACCTCCATTAAACTTGCCTACACCCATTTTTAGTCCTCTCTCCCTCTTCTTGTTAGAAGGGTTGACTGTAGAATCAAACAACTTCTTAATTGTGGGATGATAGTTGCCGAGGTTTTTAGCCTGTAGAAGCAGCGTTAAGCTAGTGCTGGGACTCTCGTATCCGTACTTGCCTCTTCTAGACTCCGCTGGCCCCTTTCCTTTTGCTTCTCAATGATACCTTCTCGTACACGCTTTGACGCTTTGTTTCGCTCCATTTCACGCACAGATTTTTCACCTTTGCCCAGCTTAGCCCTACCGGATAATTCTAACATTCGTCCGGCCAGTGCTTTTCGGCGGTGTGCAGATGTCAAACCTAGTTCTGGGTTTAGAGATCCGGATAATAATCTTGTGTGGACTAGTTGATGGAGGAGTGCGTCGTTGTGCATGTTTGAGCTGTGTCGTTTCAGCGCTAGGATATATTACTTAGCATTTACATAACATACCGATCGTCTTCCTTCTCAGTTTCCATTATCTCTGAGTGTGGCGTTTGGGGGGCATCTTGTCGTAGCTTTGAAGCTTTCGATGACTGACATATTGACCAGGAGGTATTAAGTATGATATTGCCAGTAGAATGGAGGATCACTCGCCATGAAAGCCTTCAGCCGGGCTTTTGACACAGGGTCGTTATATTTTTTATTAGAGGAAAAGTCCTTGAATATTACTACATTTCCTTGAAGCGCTATATCCCCAGAATGTTTTCCCATGAAGCCATCACTGTCTTGTTCATAATTTAGTTGCGCATATGCATAGGTTTATATTAATGCGATATAGTATCGATACATACCACTATCATTTCCGGACTCCTCTGCAGCATCCGTCTGATATTCTGTAATCCCTCCCCATTCTTCATCACCCCCAGGATCCGATGGTGTCCTAGCCTTTTCAGAAGTCGATTCGAGGGTATGTCCTAGAGTTCTTCTCCGTTTTTGTGACCCAGATGCCACACGTGGAAGAGAAAAGGATTCTAGAAAATTTTGTCCGTTTGTTTGGAGTATGTCTAGCAATTCATGCTCCCTGGTCGTAGCCATTATTATGATAAACGAGGGGATTGGGTACAGAAAGGCGAAGGGTGCAAACAAATCGACTTTCTACAATTACATAAGCAGCTAGTTACTTATTTGCGTGAACTATTCTGGTCACCTTCGGCCCTCGGGAGCTATCCATGTCGACTCGGACAACACGCAATCGTAGACCTCGGCCCTCAGCTCGGGCAGAAACACCATGGAATGCAGCCACGACAGAAATTCCAGAAGACGAACAATGGCGTTTGATTCACGAGTCTGGTATCTTGGGCAAGACCACTCCCATCCCAAAACCCAGTGCTGAGGATGATTCCACCCCTCTCGCCGAAGAGATATTCGGCGCAGTCATCCTGATAGTCCCGTTTTCCTTCCTATTACTGATGATGGAGATGTAAGTCATTGGCATGGTAGTCTGGCATGTATTAATCAGGCCTGCTCGCGGGACAGTTTAATACATTTCCAATATGGAAAACGGCCATCCTTGCAAGCGTTAATTGACAGAATGGCTTCCGGTATTCCAAGTATGTAAACCCCTGCATGTTTGTCTGGCTTCCTCACCTTATTCTCCACCCAAGTTTTATCAATTTTCACATTTTACAGTAAGTCAATTTCGGGCCGACTTAGAGCGTCATGGACAATCATGCCCTGCAGCAACACGGTTCAAGGAAAAACCAAGAATGCAGATATTCCTTTATACACTTTCAGTACTTGCAGGGTCCAGGCTGATATACTTAATGAATCTCGGATCCTGGTTGGTCAACATGCAACAGGTAAGTGGCACTATTCTAGTTGCTTGATGCACTCTCACATCGCCTACAGTGTCCTCCTCTTGCCACCATATGGGTATATACCGTCGTCCAGCTCAATTTGGGTCTTGCCGTCGCCGCTTTGGTCACTGTCGCAATTTATGTATGGTGCACGGGTCTTCAAATGCTTCCTTAAGAATGAAAAATAGACAGTCATATCATTTGAGTCAAAGATCTCAGCGTCTAGTATAATCATAAATGTCGCCGATGGCTGTATATACACCCTCGCAGTTCAGTACATCCGACATCGTTGTGATGGACGCCAGCTCGGGTCGCGAATCGGATGGCACGTAACTGCTGGGAATATTCATTTTTTTTTTATATGTGCTCGATGATACGCCAACAGCCGAGAGTGATGTCGAAACGGCAGGGCACCTTTTTACGAGCAGGTGTAGGAACGAGAAAACAGTATGTGGGATGTGGGAGGGAACGGGTAGCAACGACCTCTGAAATAGTTATTTCCAAGAAAAATCAGTAAGAGCAAACAAACGTCCATCGTGTTTTCAAAGACCATCATCCCCATCCAACTCACATGCCAACAACTCAACCTTTCTCTAAATATGGGTTAGGAGAAACCAAGTTTTACAAAAGGAGGCTTATTTAACTTACACGATACGTGGTGGTTCTTCCTTCCAATACACTTCTGAGGACTCTTAGCTGCCATTTTGACCGCCTAGTTAGAGATGTTTGGATGGCGACTTTGTGACGATCTAGTCTATCAACAAAAGCCTTATAGACACGGTCATCTCGAGCGAAGTAATAAGACTGGAAGCCAAATTGATTGTGCGCCGCATTCAGATAGGCGAAAGGAGGCATACCGGAATGATGTCGCCTTGAATCGACTCTAGCGCGTTTGACCAAGCTCCCATAAGGAGCAAATCTCTGTAAGATATTTAGTAGGTGTCCGGAAACTGCTTTGGGACGAGCACCTCACCCAGTTGCATTAGCGACGCTGTTAAAGCCGCAAGTCAACAATCTGTGAAGGGAAAGCAGATCACGTACTAGTCCTCAAGAGTTGCAATTATGTGTGCCTTTCCCAGTTCTTTCGTTGCAAATTTTCGAACCGCAGAATCGGCCGCTTTCACAGGCTGCCCCACAGCCCCAGCGTTCAGAGCTCGAGAAATGGAGGAGACTTGGGCCCTAACCCATTTTTCACCTTCGCTCATAATAAGTGTCTGTAGAAATGAGGCCGTGAGATCACTCTGAGACTTCGCTAAGCCATAATCAATTGCAAGTTTGAGATTGGTTCCTACACTTAGAATAAATCAAGGGCGAAAACATCCGGAGAAGGGTGATTTACGCAATGCTTTCAAGATCACCTTTGTACGCGGCTTTGGAATGTCATCGTCGTCAAGGTGATTAACCCAGCGCGAAAAGGCACCTAGGAGAACGATGGCGACGTCTCTGTGTGACTTCCCAATTCGCATTGCATGAAGCAAAGGTGTAGCATCTCCCGTCTTTCGAAGAAGAAGCTGTTTGAGCCATGAGAACGAGAAGAGATCAACAGAAGGATCTTTACAGGGAACGATCGGTCACGGATTTCCATGAGATAAACAATGTCCTTTCGCTCTATAGCCCTAAATACTTCAAAAGGCTTTGGATGATTGTTCAATCTTCCATGCGCAGAGGTAAATAGAATCACTGACTTGAGGTTCTGTCCAAGAGGAATTATTTGTTATAGATAACAATATAGGAGACTGGATGGGCGACGTTTTGGATACGGAGCCTGTGCTCTTTATGTGCTCTTGTGGGCTTTCAATATCTTCGGAATCTAGTACCGGTGGCGTTGGAGTGCGACGGAGCTGTCGAAGAATTGATCTCGGTGCTAAATCCTCTGCTTCACGTTGTAAAAACCCTTCAAAAGATTTAGTTACTTGATATGTTCATGAATACGAGCGTACCACTGGATGGCAGACGTTCAGCCAGACATGGATCTGAGAGTATTCGTCGTCTTGGGGCTGGTAACAATGCGCTTTGGTCTTCGTTGAGGCGTTTACCAAGCGCATGCACGATTGAAGCATTGTTGATTTCCATCAATGATTAGCGCGAGCGGTCCTCTTCGACCCGCTCCTACTTATACATGGAAGTTTGCCACTTTTCCACAGGTGCAATCAAAGTCAAGGCCAAAAGATCTGAATTGTGAAGTCTCAGGGAGTTGGAGTATGTTAGTGTCACAGTCACGCCAGCAAGTAAGTCTGTGGCCCATAATTTATTCATATTTAATGCATACTTCGAAACAAAACATCCTGTGGTTTTGGCCTGACTCTGATGTTGAAGATATGGAAAATGACCTGGAAGGAGACGGACCCCTCACGTCGCCCACAACTAGGGTCAGAAAGTGATCAAGAAGGAACATTGGATGAATTCAGCAGCAGCTCTGTACCCCTTATTGGCTTTGCCAAGACGAGTTCCTCTAATATCGATCTGCCCTCCGCCTTGCTTCATGGGCAAGCTGGAGAAAAACGTTCTAGAGCGGAATTTGACGCCGACTCTTCAGTCAACGACCAACCTTTCAAAAAAACTACAACCGTGCCCCTATATTCGCTTGGACATCACCTCCCAGAGATAGGCCGCGATGGTAAAGTAGAGTGTTTTGCCCCGCACTCGAACACATTGTTCTGGGAACAAACATTGGAACAAGCAAAGCGTGAAAACAGTAATTCGACCCATTTCATCTGCTCTATACACTGTGCTCACTTGGTGATAACAAGCTATTGTCATCGTTCCTCCACTAAGACGTATACGTTTTCAATAACTGCTGAAATACATCATCGCTAATTGAGCCTTTTTACAATCCACTAGTTGCCGCTATCAACATTCTAGTCCAATTCTTAAAGTGGGCCGTAGATCTTGAGCGGTGCCGACCGAATATGGCCATCATCCGGCATCGAACAGCCCTAATGGTTGTGGAGTTCGTCACTGCTGCACATAAGAGAGTGATCTACTTATATGTTTTATTCCAGCAATGAATCTTCTATCGACCGGTATGCTTCCCTTATAGAGACAGAAATCCCAGGTTTTGTCGTCGGGAAATACAATCAATTCACCCATGAAACAACCCATTCATGGGCTTTATTCTTAGAGAAGGATATTGTGATAACATCTTCTCATGCAAGTGGGGGTCTTTTTTGCGCAATGTTCATCCGCTAAATTCCTAACAGCTACTGCTCGAATCCCTAACGCAAGGAACGCTTGCAATTACGCAACTTCATGTGCTCGCGATCTGTTTTGTGCAGAATATACGAGACCAGGATTCCCACACTTTCAAGGCAATCTCGAAGGTCATGAATAATTTCTATCACGTTACAGACCCTTTATCTCGGCCCCGAGTTTTCGTCCTCGCCACTCCACCTACGGACAATGGGTTTCATTTCGATTCTACGATGCTAGCATTGGAATCGGTGTTGGACTCCAAGGTCTTCGGCATTACTTCAGAGAGGCGGGCAGAAATTTTTGCCCTCCCAGATCGCCCGAATGAGGTTGTTATTCTTTACAACAAGTCTTCCCAAGCAGTAGAAAGTATGCTTTTCAAACAATTACTTTACTTTGATTCTACAGAAGCCATCTTCAAGAGGCATTTCAAAGCATCACGACATGCACTCGATGAAGTAGGATCATGCGCTTCCGATCTAATCTGGCGACGCGCGTTGAGGGAAATCGACGCAGCTGTTCTGCCACGGTATGAAGAAGAGGAAGACGAAGCAGACTCTTCGTGTGTCGTGCAGCGACAAATCCGTGATCTTGTGAAGAATTGGGCTTTCACTATGCCAAACCTTGATCCTAGCTCAAGGGGGTTCAATGTAACACATAAATTTTTGAGATTTGTGGAGATTCTCAAGGCATGTGAATCATATGGCGGGGATTTTCGTGGGATTGTTTTCGGTATCGTGGCTTATGAAAAGTAAAAAAATGTGTCAACTAATATGATTTTAGTGCAGAGGCGATCGATTGCGTTCGTCATTGTAGATCTACTTCGCACTTTGAATGAACAACTTGGTTTTCTGCGCCCTCACGCACTGATCGGTCATGGAAAACTCGTCACCCCGGAACAACAAGTACGTCCGTTTTACTGAGTAAATCACTTTTCTTAATAGTTACCGGCCTGTAATTAGCAGGAGGTTCTTCGTGAATTTGCGACAGGGTCATATAATCTTCTTGTAGCAACAAAATCAGCTGAGGACTTGGATATACCAAGAGTACCCCTCGTTATCCGGTGTGTTTACATGACTTATGGCTATTTAATCGTTCTGAACACACTACTCAGCTTTGATATATTCGAAAGTCAAGTGTCATATGCGTATGCCCGCGCGTGTGCCTGTGGGCGCGAAAGCCACCTAATACACATGGTAGAGCGAGCCAACGAGACCCATCGTCGCATATTGAGCGAAGTAACGCAGTTGGACGTTAATTTGCTTAGATGGACAGAAATCCTCTGCAATAACAAAGACAGCCCTATGCCACCTAATTCACTTCGGGAAACGGGAAACCCTTATCACTCACAGAATGAGGACGATGACGATCAGGGCACATTTCTCCAAGACCCGACTACCGGAGGTCGCATCTACATACAAGACGCTACTACTGTTATATACCGGTTTGCGTCGTATTTGAGTCGTGACAGTGAATCCATCCACTTCCCAACAAATATGTTCGCCTTTGAAACTATACGGGGGCAAACTAGTACTCCCAAGGCTTATATCTGCACTATTGATCTCCCCGGAACTCCTATAAATATGGTTTCGAGTTCTCCTTCGATATCGAGGGCACACTCGAGACGTGCGGCATGTTACAAGGCCTGTGATGTACTTTCAAAATTGGGCCTGCTTGATTATCGTTTCTTTCCTTCATTTCCAGGGGAAACGAGCAATCCTAACCATACGCTCAACCAGGCGCAAGTCAATAAAACATCTGGCACTCGCTGCTATCTGCGAAAACAGCCGGACTTTTGGACTAACACCGGATCGACTCCTATCACATCACTCTACCCCACCATCATCTCGACTAACCACACGGAAGGGGCCCGGCGGCTGTATTCACCTCTCTTAATACTAACCCGCCAAGCATTGCCTGACCTCCCAAGCTTCAATATATTTTTCTCGGGTGTTCCATCCATCGTGGATCTACAAAAGGGCGCACCATTTCAAGTTACCGACACCCTTCTGTATGACCTATATCTATACACCGTTCGCTTGTGCCGAGTCATCTCTAACAAGCCCTATGGATGCTCTATAGACAATGTGGTATACTTCCTTGCGCCTCTCACATCCGAGTGGGCAGCTGATAAGACCACTCTCAATACACTCCGCCCTGTTGAGGACTATATTTCTTGGGATCTTATATCCATTGCAGGCCGAGAATACGCTGTGCCCCTCAAATTTGGCACCTTCCGGGAAGCTCAAGAAGACATCGAAGATGTTGTTGTTCAAGATCGATGGGTTGAATTTACGCGGCGATATGATGCGATTACAATGAGGGCTGACCTGAGTCCCCTCAGTAAACCTCCAGACAGCCCCGTATGTAACTTGAAGTTTACCATTGCCGAGGGTAACCCAATCTTTTTCCTAAACAGCGCGAAGCCGACTATGACAGTTTGGTTGATTTTTGCAAAGCCCGACGTAAAGGATTTGACGGTTTAAAAGATTACGAACAGCCCATTATAGAGGTGTCGAAAGTCCCAGCTGTTCTTAACCGGCTGAATCCCACAAACCAATTGTTTCTTGCATCGACAAAAGCCACCGCTAAATGTATGTACTTGCCATATCTGTCGATATGGAGATTAATTTTCGCGGGCCGGGGCTAGACCTCATACCTGAACTGTGTGCAAAGTGCACGATTCCTGCGAGGTCCGTCATTTTTCCCTCGTCTAATACAAATTACCAAGACGCAATTGAGCAGCCATTTACGCACCGCCCTTCTCTTACCTTCAATAACTCGAAGAATTGACGAGTTTCTCCTAGTCAAGGAACTAAACAGCAAATTTTTCAACCACGTTGTTTCCGAGGAGCTATTGCAAATGGCTGTATGTGCCCCGTCTGCAGGTGTCGAATACGATTATGAACGTTTAGAGTTGCTGGGTAGACATTTTCTGATTACTTTTTTTGTTCTCAACGAAGACTAACGCAACCGAGCAGGAGATGCTTTCTTAAAATATCTGTCAACGATATATGTTTTTGTCACGAGTCCGACCTATACCGAAGGCGCACTGCATTCAGCACGGCAGAATATAATAAGCAATAGAGCTTTACACCAAAATGCATGCCGCTCCGGCTTACCGGCATACATTCAGTCGAAGCCCTTCGCCTCTAAAATGTGGCGTCCTCCCAACTTTACACTAATGGATCCATCCTGGACTGCCATAGATGCGAATGGACAGGGCCACTCAGGCATAAAACAAGACACCGTGGGGTCGCATCCACAAAAGCAGGTTGCAGAGTGTTCCTCCCCGCTTGGGTCGACGCAACTCCTGGATAATCTTGCAATTCCATCATCATGTTATCGGGGAAGAAAGAGAAAAAAATCAAAAGAAGATATACAATGGTTGGGTGACAAGGTGCTCGTGTTGCCTATATCAATTGCATAAAAAACTAAACTGCTCGAAGGCTATCGCGGACGTTGCGGAAGCCATAATCGGAGCTGCTTATATAACTGGTGGCCGTGATACGGCTCTAAAAATAACGAAAGCCCTCAAAATTCCAATATCAAATATCGAACAGTGGACAGATTTCGGACGCAAGGTCTTAGCTCCTCCGCCAAACATCACGTCAAAGCTAAACTCCGGGTCTATCGAAGCCATTGAAGTTATCATTGGTCACAAAATTGTTCATCCACACCTTCTTGCTCAGGCCTTGGTAAATAACAACCGATTATAGCAAGATGTGTCTGATGTACAAAGCAGACTCACTCCTCTGTCCAACATTTTGAGTCTACATCATACGAAAGACTTGAATTTTTAGGGGATGCTATCCTTGACTTTAGTACGTCATTTATGAGTTGCTTAAACGAATTCTCAATCTTGCGCCAGTGGTAATCCGACACATATTCGACCGAGATCAGCAGCTTTCCCCAGGTGGACTGACTCTTCTCAAGGTACGTCAAATATGTCCCATTCTACACTGGACACTCGGTGATTATGTGGTCAGGGTGCTATGGTTTCTAACTCGGCTTTGGCTGCTGTCTGTGTCTGGTCTGGTCTACATGAACACTTACTTTACGAATCTTATCCGCTCGCCACCAGCATCCAAGACTATGCGGCGAAACTCGAGGCCAAGCAAATCAAAGAATACAAGCTTGCGGAACAGGAAGGACGTTCACCCGGACAATATTGGCTAGATTTAGAACCACCAAAGGTCAGTGTCCTTCGAGGTCGAATCTATCTATGATCTCATATTCGACTACCAGGTGCTTTCGGATGTAGTAGAATCTATTATTGGTGCCATCTACATTTCAGATAACTTTTCACCGGTGGGCGCTGAGGCATTGTTTGATAATGTGCTGAAACCCTTCTACGACCGACATGTGACGTTGAAAACGCTCTCTCACCACCCAACCAAAGTTCTTTTTGAGCTTTTTCAAGCACAGGGCTGCCACCAATTCGAGGTCCTCAAAGAAAAGAATGGAAACAGCACAAACTGTCAAGGTGATCTATGTCCTTTTCACACATTGAACTACAATCCTCAGGAATCGTCCCCAGTTCTTGTACACGACGTCATCTTGGCAAGTTGCGAGGACCCCACACCAACAGTCGCAGCAAGACGTGCATCTCTGTTTGCACTAGATGCCCTGCAAGGGGATGCCATGTTCATGAATAGAACATGCAATTGCCGCACAACCGGTGCGAAAAAATCCAAGGCTCATAAAGACATGCTGGAGGAAGAAAAAGGTAATCTGGACATGGAGGATGCGTTGGGAGATGTTGAGAATCGTAGTTTTAGGAGTCTATCGGCTGAATTTGAACAGTGTGGTTGAGTACGTATCCATAACATGAAAATATTATTTGTGGCGAAAACGAGCTGCGATGTATTTCTCCCAAATTCTATGAGGGCTTTCTCAAGCACCCTGCGATTTCGTCCTTGGGCCCAAATCAGTATTAGAAAAGAAAAGCTTTGAAGTTAGCCTCACAGTTGATGTTTAGCGCAAAGGAATGGAATGGTGAATCCTGAGGCCATATAAAAAGCCACCTTTAAACCGAAAGCCGCCTTCTTATCTCCAGGCATCTTGAAAGGAAGATGCTACGTTTGTGCGGGTCAACCTGGCGACGAACAATGTATAGCAAGGTAGACATACCTGATACTCGCCGTGTGCGGAACGGACGGGGGCGGTTGTGTGTAGCGAGCGTGCACGTGTGAGAACTTGTTGGCGGATAACTGGGGAGCGGACAAGGAGAGAGGGCGACATGATTAAGTACCTTGAATGAGCAAGTTGTAGAATTTCACAAAACTCGGAATTTGGTGGACCACGGAATGCGCCGGGTCAGGTCAGAGGTCACGTGCATATGCCTGGAATGGTCCCAGCCAGGACGAGGCTACTGCCTGGAGCTTTGAAAGCAACTTGAAAGTTGAAACAACCTTCTGTGTTGGAGTTAACCGAGCACCGTGGTGATCGATTAGCTCGCTCCGTTTGTTTCACAGATATCTTGGTCTATTCTTATATATACACATATCATAGACACCCTCAGTCAGGCTGAGGTTACTATATTAATGTTATAGTTATGTAATCAAGGTAAGATCTCAATATTGTGAAGTGTTGCTGTGGTAAGTATGTGTAGTCAATGATGTATGTGGTTCATGATTGGTAAAGGAAAGTGGCTCTCATATGTCTGGCTAAGGGTATCTGTATAGTATGTAAGGTCTATATATATGTGAGTATATAACAAAGGGAATATGGAAACAAAAAGACAAGCCACCCAATCACAAATCATTGCGATGCCCAATTAACTCTAACATAGTAAAGTATGATAACACTAATCACAGCTCCTGGGCCTGTAGACTGAATACACTTATGTATAACAGAAGTAGGTTTGTCATTTTATCTTGTAAAATCATATTGAGTAACACCTGTTGTGTACACATAGTAAGATGCAGGTGCAATAAACTGTCTTAGTCTTGGATCAATTATTTGTTCAATGCATGGCAGGAACCCTCAATGGAGATACTCTCATACTACTCAAGTTAGTACTTGTTTCACCTTCTCTAGAACAACTTAAACCACATGTTTCTACATTGGTTTGTGATTGAATGTAAGTACTTATCCTGTGTTCACTTGTAAGTAACTCTGACAAACCTTGCCATCAGGAAAGTTGTACAAAACAAAAAACTAACTCCTTCTCTTTGTCACCAGCAAAAGATTGGCAACAATGCTTGCTCAGGCATAAGTCACAGCATCACATAGCATACCTGGTTGAGGCTCCTTTTGTAGAAACATAGCCTTACTTGATATTGAGGCATTGTCTTTAGAGGTTTGTATGATGACTTGGCTATATGTTATTTCTGGCAGGCTGTGCTTTAAATTCTGCCATTGATGGATGGCCCCCTGGTGGTGCACTTGCCAAACCTCTTTGGAGCTCTGTATTGCTAAGCCTTTGGTTAATCTGTTTATGGTTAAAACTTAAGTTCTGGCAGACATTTTGGCTCTGCAGAGTCTGGTGGGACATTTGTCAAGCCCATGTTCCATGTGAAATTGTTCCAAAGGATAACAAATTATTTTATAAAAGGAATGAACAAGTGATAAGAGGATTATGATGGAAGAATGGGAGAAGGAATGTAAATAAAAAAGGACATATAATGCATCCTTCTAAAACTCCGCTGCCATCTGAGGGATCACGTGGGACTTAGGCCAAATAATCACCCGATCCCTCTCTCCCCACCCCACATTAGCAGGTATCTATCTTTCAATGATAGAAGCATCCATGTCTTGTAAAGACTGTTTATGGGCCTTTCCCTTTCGGGTACTTTCTGGCGTTAACCGCGCGTTATCAGCTGATCAATCTATTCAGGTATGCTTCGATGCCTACGAGCTCCTTTCACTACCTTCAGTCTCAACCACACAATGGCACAATGTGTTTCTGTCGACATCCCTGCCCTAAACAAGAAGATAGCTATCCAGACAGGCCTGTTCATAAATAATGAATTTGTTCCATCTGCAGATTCAACCGAATTGATCCAGTACGGTCAATCCCTCAATGAATAACGTGAGATAACCCATCTTCTGACACTTTAGTGCCGTGAATCCATCTACCGAGGAAGTTATTTGTTCTGTCGTTGCCGGTAGGTTCAGTTTTATCTTCTAAAAAATTCCCTTAACACCATGGCACACAGCTTCACCAAAAGATATCGATCTAGCAGTTGCAGCTGCTCGGAAAGCATTTAAGACGACGTGGGGGAAGAATGTTACGGGATTTGAGCGCTCTAAATTGATACACAAGCTTGCCGACCTTATCGAGAGGGACGCTCAAGAGCTTGCAGAATTAGAATCACTGAACAATGGTAAACCGGTCAGAATCGCAAGGTGATCTGGACCACGTAATCCATCAACCCCTACTGATGAGTGCTATTAGGGACTTCGATATTGGGGACAGCGTCCAATGCCTGAGATACTATGCCGGATGGGCAGATAAGATTATCGGTCAGGGGCGTTACACCAATCGATGTTTACGATGACTATAATCTGATTGATCATTTCGCAGACTATCGAAGTAGACAATAAAAGCAAACTTGCCTTCACTCGCCACGATCCCATTGGTGTCTGTGGTCAGATGTATGGTTCCTGAAGTGAAAAACAGCCTAGTTTTCTGACTTATCAGATAGCATCCCCTGGAATTATCCCATCAACATGTGGTCAGTAGTTCTATGATTTCAATTCACTTGACGAACTTCAGAATTTTAGGTCTTGGAAGGTTGCTCCGGCGTTAGCGGTGGGCTGTACTATTGTTATGAAGCCCTCGGAATTATGCCCTCTCACAGCTCTTGTGCGTTCTAAAACTACCATCCACGATATCTTTCCCCTGTCTGAAAAGTTTTTTGTTAGAAACTTTCGGAATTAATTAAAGAGGCCGGGTTAGAGACGAGGCCAGTCTTGCAATAAAACTAGGCTAACTCCACCCTAGGTTCCCTCCAGGTGTAGTCAATACTGTCCCATCCCTTGGCCCTGTTGGCGGCGCCGCCCTTGCAGCACACCCCGATGTAGACAAGGTGGCTTTCACGGGCTCCACGATTACTGGCCGCAAGGTGATGGAGGCAGCTTCCAAAAGCAATCTCAAGAAGGTAGCATCTTATATCGTTGATCTTTTCTCCATCAACGTAAATTCTTCAGGTTTCTCTAGAACTCGGCGGCAAGTCACCCCATCTCGTGTTCGAATCCGCGGACTTGGACCAAGGTTTGTTCATCTTCTGTGTATCTTCTCTGCGGCGTCTCTTGGTTGCTATGCCCTTTCTAAGGGGCTGTTTGGGATTAATTCATCAGCCCATGGATGTCTCATGGCCGACCCTGCTTCCGCTTTCTTCTCGAAAGGGAACAAATGTTTCATGTGCACATGCTAGGACATTTTCCTAATCAGTTTAAAGAGACCAATCCGGCCCCTTTATCCGCCATTGTGAGCGCCCGGAGAAATTAGTTGATATAGACGCTGCTATCAGTATTTTCTTAGGCTGCTACTTGCATAGTAGCGCTGACTACGATCACTTCTTCCTGAGCTATCATTAACTCAATTCATTGTAGCTGCAAACTGGGCTGCACTTGGGATATGTTATAACTCTGGTCAAGATTGCACGGCCGGATCACGCGTCTACGTACAGGACAGCATTTATGACAAGTTTGTCAGTATGCTGGTATCGAAGGTGAAGGATCAAGTAATCGGCGACGGATTAAATGATAAGACCGGTGGTGGGCCCGTGGTATGTACTTGCACGTGTGCTTGCAACCGCAGGCGATCACACCATAGTATTTGGGGCAGGTTTCCAAAGGCCAATACGATCGAGTTTGGGGTTACATCGAGGCGGGGAAACAAGAAGGTGCCAAGGTAATCCTGGGCGGCGTCAAGAGACCAGGGAAAGGGTATTACGTCGACCCCACCAGTGAGCATCTGCACGCATCGACCGCAGCATCCAAGTATGCTAATTTCCGAATTTCTACTTCGATTAGTTTTTACAGAGATCCGGTCCGACATGAGAATTGTGAGAATATTTGATAAGAAACCTGATAATCCTGTTGATATCACAATACTAGGTCAAGGAGGAAGTCAGCAATATATTCTTCCCATTTTTTGGCTATTTTTGAAAAGTTGCATTTTTGTCCGCAGATCTTCGGCCCCGTGCTCTCCGTTGGTCGTTTCAAGACCGAAGAGGAAGCCATCTCCTTGGCAAATGAAACATCCTATGGGCTGGGCGCTGGTCTCCATTCAAGTACGTTGGCATCTGTATTAATATCTAATTTTCCACCCCTCCTTTCAAGACGGAAGGGCAGTTACTGATCACCTGCTGTCCACCACCGCCAGGTGATGCTAATCAATGTATGCGTGTTTCATCTGCCCTCGAAGCTGGAACGGTAAGCATTCAAAACTGTTATATCCTCGACATAGCCGCTACCGTGGGTAGTGGGTAGCTAGCTCACATGCTCATATCGATAGGTATGGGTCAACCAGTACAACATCCTAAACAACAATGTACCTTTCGGGGGCAAGAAACAATCCGGAATAGGTCTGTTCGTTCGAAAGTCAACAGTGCACTGCTAATGAAGTAAGTCATTAGGGCGCGAGCTTGGGAGTTATGCCCTTGATGAGTACACGTCCGTTAAGGCCATTCACTGGAATTTTGGGGAGAAACTTGATTGGCCGTTGTGAACGGCATTCTTTGATTGCGTCACAGGAACGACAAACACTCGATTGTATAATAACGTTACCAATATCAAATGAGGACCGATTAAAATGAGCTCATCTCCGAGAATCGTGATCATGATCACTAACATGCCGCCACCATTACAACCAGTGCCCTGGCAAGGCCCTATCCCTCATACACTCATCATAAACAGGGCCAGCCGATCTTAAATGATCCCAGGCGCCATGGTAGCACCAGTTTGCTTGACATGACTAGACAACGTTTGGACAAGATAGGAACATGGTCAGATCCGTCCATGAGATAGTGACTGAGTAGCTGACCAGAAGTCGCTCCCCGGGAAATGTAAATGGAATAATTAACCCACGTACCTCCAGTGTCATATATTATGTGTGAACAATTCCTCGAGTTAGCCCCAGATATGATAAATGTATTACGTGTTAGAGTCGACTCAGAGGGGTGATACTATTAGACTAATTATATTCTACTGTAAAGGAAAGCCTCATATTTGACCATCAGTTCCGATGTCCTGTTTGAAAGTTCTGGCTGCCACAACTACGCTGGCAGTCTACCGAACGGCAGAAACACCTGGAGCGGGCCATAAGAGGGAGGATATCAGCACTAGACTTTGGTAGACGCGGCTAGTTGTCAGGTGCTTACCTTCTATCTTGAGAAAATGACCATCCATTAGGACGGTAGAGATTGTAGACACTTTCTTCATTGTATCCATAAGCTTCTGCATGAGCAAAGCTTTCTGGGCTGAGGGATGGCAATCCGACAAGATTCTGATGCGAGGGAAATCGATACGAATTACCAGGACACGGGTCAGTTGCATGAGAACGCGAGGCGAGTACGCCTTCACCGTGGGTATGAACTTGCTGGAAAACTGGTGCATAAAGAGGGTACGTGGTGCTTGGGTACTCGGCATGTGGTGTGTCATGCGCTGGGCCCCACGCGTATTCAGATCCCTGGTACATGTATGGCTCACGCTCGCCGACCACGTTATCTCCAGCGCCTGGGACCACATCCGGTACCATGGAGCCGAGAGTGCCGATAATAGTGGTGCCGCCGTATCCTTGTAGTACCTGGTCTCGTTGTGGCGGTGGCAGAGGGCTCGGAGACTCAGATTCCTGCTCAGATATTGAGATATATTTGCACTTCCGATCCTTGTCAGCACATCGTTGACACTGGCGTTCAGGGTGGACTTCGTTTGGAGAGCACTGTAAAGATATGAGGAAACGTATCATCAAGAAGAAAACATTACGCGCTTTGACTTTACGGAGGCGGCAATTTATGCAAGCCATTGGTGTTCTCTTCGGGGGTCTGGGAGGTATGAACGTAGACATGAGTCGCGAATGGGTGTTTTGGCAATCAGTAGAATGGAATATTTGTCTAAGGACGATTGCAGAGTTTCATGATCGCCGGTTTTATAATTTTATGGGTGGGAACATGGGGCGACATATCCTCGAGCATCGAGGCAATGAAAGGAGAAACGAGATCAACAAAAGACGCGTGACCCGAATTGTTGTCATTCGCCACGCGCAAGCTGTGCCGTGCGGAGGCGAGGCAAAGATGAATGAGGGACTCGCGCTAAAATATGAGCGTCTCCTCCCAGTGCCGAAAGCCGACACTCAATTCCACGTTCCATTATTTGTGCTCAAGTTAGCCCACGGGATCCAAAAAGAGCCGATGGTGCTTAATGAACTTAATGAATGGTGTTTCTGGGATAGATGGGCTCCTGAATGAATAGTTTGGCATCTGATGGCAAGCAGCGGCATGCTTATATTTTAAGCCTGGTGTTTGGAGCTTCCCATTCTTCATCAAGAGCGCAGCCTCCTTCAAACGTCATGACAGGAGATTGGGTGGACCTCAGACTCGTACGAGGCCGATATGATTAAAACAGACTTCGCTTAACAAGGGCCTCCCTGAGGGAGTAAGCCTACAAACTACATAATAGGAATCTCCACTCACCGCTTTGGGTATTATGCAGTATTGGCACGACTGTTCTTCGAGGATAAGGGCCTGAGCAAGTCACAGGATCAATATGGAACTACAGCAGATTGGACGCTTTTTAGTCCTAGAGACGCCTGGAACGAGATTAAAGCCCTGATATGAAGTCTCTGCGTGAAATAGGCAAAATCGGCCCGTTCAACGGAGATACATTGTGATGTAAAAAAAGTGGGTTGTAGCCAGCTGAATTGATTTATTCTACAAAGAGGAATGAGAAATCAACGTACAAGAGGGGGAAAAAACTAATAAAATCTTGCTAAAGTGCCAGATAGTCCCGTACTTCTTCTTCTGTAAGTTTCCTGAACGTTGGCTTTGGGCGACCGGTCTCTCCCCCAACTTTTCCCTCCTCCAGTTCCGCCAAGCTTGGGACTGTGACAACTCCGATTTCGATAGTCTTTTCGGTCATTTGACCTTCAAACCCTTCTTTCAACGTCAAAAGAGCTGTGTGAATGGCGTCTTCCAGGCTGATATCATCATTGTATCTGGACATCAAATTGTAAATGAGAAGACCCGAGCGTTGGGCAGTTGCATGTACAGACCGTTTCTCTAAGAAGGTCTTCGCATTGACCATATTCTTCCCGATCGCACTAGCTTTCCATGCCCAGAAGGATCCAGAAGGATCGACCTGATACAGTGTTGGACCTCGATTGATATCCCATCCCGCGACGAGCAACGACACGCCATATGGCCGCACGCCTCTATCCATGTGAGAGGGAGGACTCAATATTCGAGGAAAGGACATACCCAGATTGTGTCGCTTGTTGCATGACTGTTGCGATCTCTTGTGTAAGGACGCGCGTCGGTGGGTATTCGCCATATATCTTCCAGTAGGATTGAGCACTCTTTCGAGCCTTTGCAATCAGCACCCGAAAGTCAGGCCCCATGCCCGAATATACGATCCCAATGTTTGGACATATAACAGCCACTTTATCAAGCATAGAATCGTCGATTAGAATGGATGAAGACTTCTTCTCCGTAGCAATGACGATCCCGTTGGACGCTGGTAGATATGCATAAGATCAGAGTTAAAGGGGACTCGTGTTAATTCACCTTTAATTCCTAGACTTGTAGTGCCTTGAGATACAGCAGCTAGGGCATGTTCAATCTGAACGAGTTTTCCACTTGGTGAGAAAACTGTAAGAGAATAACTGCAATCCTTTTGAGATCAGGGACAAGAACGGAGGAAGCAGAACGAGCCTGTAAGAACCACCGTCTGCACTGGCCATTGTTGATATCCAAGTGTAAAATAGGACAAGCTGAGCTGAATAGAATTGTTCGACGCGCGTTCTTTATTTACTGTTGTTGTGGCTCAGCGGCTAGATAAGATGTGATCTATTCAATCTGGCCTAAATCTTGTTCTTTCGGCTCCATTGTATATCAACTCCATCATCCTTTAATAGGGCAGCCACCTTCGGATGGAAGGAATGGGTGTAACCATAAAATGCAAGAAGTTCAACTGAGATCTAGAGGCCTCATATATCTTCAACAAACATACATTGTGGAACTGCCCAAGGCGTCCAAACTTATTTTGGGACATAGTAATGACACACAATATAGTACATACAGCAATGGACCTTTCACGTAATTAGTCTACGTTAAGAGGAGTGGTTCTTAGATATGGCTGTATGAATTATCAGTATCGAAATGACGTTCAACTCGTATAAAGAGCGAATATCGTACCTTGAAGGTCTGGAACTTCGGGAACAATATCTTGGCTTCCTCGTTCGTCACAGAAGGATGTACAATAACATCGTCTCCTTTATTCCAGTTCACTGGAGTTGTAACGCGGTGCTTGTCGCCGATTTGGAGGGCTAATTTCCTTAACAGTTAGCTTATGTCAGATAGGTAATACATTTATCCCACAGTCAATAACTCTGGTCAAGTAAATCTCGTTATTCCAACATTTCATAGAAACGGCGATAAATCTTACCGGATGATCTCATCAAAGTTTCTGCCCGTTGAAGCTGGGTATGCCAGGGTTAAGCGGATGATCTTCTTGGGATCAATGATAAAGACAGTGCGGATCTGTTGGGCCTTGTAAATACACATAGTCTTCTCAGTATTAAATCCCAAGTTACCGTGAATGGAAGACCTTTTGCATCACGATTGGTCGCATCCTGGGCATCCAGCATATCGTACAGCGTGGAAATCCTTCTGTCATCGTCGGCGATCTAGGGCGCGGTTAATAAAAGGATGCAGCCTACACTCCATGTAGTGGTACACACGATAGGGAACTCAACGTTCGTAGGTGCAACTTTTCCACCATACTCGTTGATATCTTTGACCCAAGCATAATGATCCTCAAGGCCGTTAGCTGAAATCCCAATAACTTTCACATTGCGCTTTGCGAAATCGGGGGCTCGACGGGCAACCTCTCCGAGTTCTGTGGTGCATACAGGGGTGAAATCTCCAGGATGAGAGAATAGGACCGCCTTTTGATAAACTTAAGTTGAAAGGCCATACAGATAAGATCGCCATACCCAAGAGTCGCCAATCCACTCGTGGAATTTGATGGGGCCGGTGGTAGTTTCTGCCTCGAAATCCGGAGCGATACTTCCAAGTCGCAGAGACATATCAAAGTACTAGTTGGGGTGGTTTGAGTTGGAGGGGAGTTGGTAATCGGTAAGCGACTCAGATTGGATGAGACAGCTATATAGGTTCAGATCGCGTCTTCGATTCTCACGCCGCCAGACATAAGTCTTGCGTTTACATTGCGTGCTTAGAGACACTTTAAATGATGAATCTAGGCTTGTCTGTGTTTGGAAGGTCATGGAAAGATGGAAGCTGAATTGCAGAATTTCATCAATCACGATCGCGCATAGGTAGTTAAATATGTTAGCAAATAAACATAAACTATCAGCTGTTTAGTAAAAGGCTACCGCGTGCAACACACTATGTGGATGTTTTTCCTGTTGCACTTGGAGTATTTGGTCTATGTCCTCGTCAATATCATCCGCTGCCTCTATCTGGGATCAAGTTAAAGTAGGCCAAGTCACATGTTCTTAGAATGATGGTGGCTCACCGCTGCTGCTAAATCAAGCATGGCTTTTCCTGCGATCAGTGCTTCCTCGTGGTTGTCCTTGATCTCCAAGTTTATGACATGGACAGGCCTGTTGAATTCGCCTCCTCGCGATAGCAAGTCTGGGAAGCCATCAAGTATCTATCAGATACGTAAGATGTACCACGCACCATCGCATACAGCATCAAAGCAACGCTCTTCACAAGTAATGACAATGTCTGCTACCGTTCTACTCTCTTGCCAACGCTCGGGCGCGAGCTTTATTCGCCGATTCCGATCGAGCATTTGCAGAAGACCATTAGCGGAGTATCTGAAAACAAGATGGATAAGGGGTCAGGCAGGGCAGGATAGAACGCAGGTTTATGGAAGCAACTGACAAACGAGGATCCTTGGAACTGAGTTCCTCAAAGATGGCGTTGTAAGGAGTTCCAAAGGGATAGATATTTGGTTTATCAATGGAAGGTCCCGGTAAACGAACGGCCGAGCCTGTTCCCGATGAAATTACTCGGTGGCCAGCTTTTCTTTAAAACGATATTTATGCTGCTGTTGGCAGGGGCATCTAAGGACGAACTTACGCCAAGACGAAATGACCTTCCATGGATCGATTCTGATTGAAGTTAGGTAGTAGGTTTGCGTAGACGATAAGAAACATGCCTGATTACTGGCACATACTACACAAAATAGAGGACGAGGTTTATATTCAGAATCTGACGATCTTTGTGTTTGGGTTTCTGGTATTTGTATGTCGTCATGTGCTTGGATAGGCTGTGGTTGAGTAACAGAAGGGCTGGGTGTTCCATTCTCCATCCATTGCGACGCCATTTGAATGCTTTCATTTTGAGGAGGGGGTGTATGTCCTGGGGAGCCGGACTGGAGGCGTTGAAGACGTGGGTCAACACGTGCAAGGCGTGGGTCGCGAGCTCTGCGAGGGTCCATCCTGTTGGCTTGGTATTCTGGTATACATAAAAAGTAAGAGCGACGTTTAAACAACCGGGCATTCAAAGATAAACGCTTCAGCAGTATCTAGAACACTGTAAGTCTGCATTTCCACCCAGATCAGCTATGGTTGGGCTGCGGGTGGTTCGGATTCCACTCTGAATCATCACTAGAAAAAGGGACATTTGGGACACAGAAATTTACCTGGATATACGATCAAAGCAGGTTCTGCTCGCTCAACGCAGGAAGCTCAGAGTTCAAGAAATCTCAAAAGTTGGGTAAATTAAGGGAGTCGGACTCCTGAACAACAAAGACAAACAACCACAATGTAATTTTGTGATTGTAACTTCAGTCTTCCGAAGAGGCCGCGAGACGACTCATATATCCTTTGTTAGCGCAGAGCAATATCCGAGTGTCGATAGAACGGGAGTGAGCTACGGCTTTGAATCATCGTAAGCTTCGGTACATGTCATCTTTGCTAATGGGTACAATTACAGAAGGAAACACGGCCGACAATGGCTTGTCAGGCGATCAGCCTCAGCCCCGCCTCAAGTCGGGACTGATAATACCAGACGTGAATGGTGGCGTGATAGACGAAATCGCGAATCATGAACGAACCATAGCTCATATCGAGGCTGAAATCGAGAATCTTATGATTAATGTTCGCCGCCTTCAATTCCAAAAACTTCAGCACCAAGATCAACTTAAACAGTGCAAAGGGATGATAACGTTAGCGCGGCGTATCCCCCCAGAAATTCTTGCTACTATTTTTGAAGAATGTGTCAGTGAAGGGTGGACACGCACCCCCCTTACGGTATCGCATGTCTGTTCGGAATGGCGAAAAGCTGCCAGCATACCAACAGTCTGGTCTCATGTTTACATCAATTGTGACGCCAGAGATCCTTGTGGGCGCACTCGATTCTGGCTTAGCAAAGCCCAGAATAGTCGGCTTCGCATTACAATAGATGTTCGGAACGATGCATCTCACCTTCCAGGGATTATGGAATTATTATTGGAAAAGATGAATCAGTGGCGGTTTTTCTCGGTCAATTCCGCGCTCTTGTGGCAGTCCAATTACATCCTAAGGCTCTGCAACCGTCCAGCACCTGAACTTTGTGTTGTCGATGTATCGGTCATTCAAGAATTTGACGACGTTGACGACCATCAAGTAGAAGGCCAGTGGCACGATGTTTTCGGACTTGTGGGATCTTTTTCAAAGGCGCCCCAATTCTCCACCCTCCGAATTACCCGCAGTACCTTACCTTCGCACAACACCATTCCTTTTTTTATCACCAACTTGTCGATCACCCTACCATGGTACCCAACAATGGTCAGGTTGTCGGTTAGCGATCTTTTACGCCTTCTGGAGGGCCTCCCACAGCTTCAGAATTTTTCGTTGGCGCTTTTCCATGGCCAAGGCCGAGAGTTTGAATCGCCACCAGGCGGCGCACGCATTGTAGATCTACCTGATCTAGAGGCTTTGCTGCTGATCGGGTCAGGCGACCTTTTTTCTGTCTTGGCCCACGTTATTACTCCAAAGCTCACCCGTCTACAACTACGATCTTCCGTAGACCCTCTAGGGTACCCTGACGATCGGACCGGGAATTACATCAAGCAATTTATCGAACGAGGGTCCTCCCAAGTTGAATTATTCGAACTCCACGACATTGACCTTCCATCCAATGATTTCTCCTCATGCTTTGCGGGGCTACCTCATTTAAGAGAACTGCGGCTGCACGAAAGCGACATCTCCGATTCAATAATACATCAGTTTCATGGACCTAGAGGGGTCTGTCCTTTTCTGAACCGGCTAGATCTTCGATGGTGTGGACAGGTGACAGGACATGCTTTAGTGGATCTAGTCCAAAGCCGATTTCGTAGCGCCCATAATAAAGGGAACGCACCGTCAGCCGCGAGCCTTATTGATGTTATCACGGTGATCAATTGTTCCTTTGTTGAGGAGTCGGATATAATTGAATTAGCGCAAAGCACCGTTTTCCGGGTTGTATCGCAAGTTCATGATTACTGTCGTGAGTCTTATAGGTTGTATGCTAACTTAGATTTAAGTATTCTTTTCCTCTAATACAGGATCTTTTGGGTGTTGTAACAACGATCGCTATAGGCGAAGACTGAAGGCACATGATATGCTTCGTGTCAAGTCATCTTCATCTCAAAACAAACGAGGTCGGCTTGTTTTTGAGGCTTGACGTTGTAAACATTTAAGGGGGATAAGCTAGCTGATGTTTTGGACATGTGTACAACGTCTCCTATTGATATTATAAAGTGGCCAGAGAATCTGCTAATGATAGAAAAAGATTATGTGTCACAAACTATGGCAGACGATGGTTGCAAGAAACATCGTCCACCTCAAACAAGGACACCAATCAATCTTCCACGAGAAAAATTGGCCCTGCTGGTGAAAATCCAGAATCATGGGCAAAATCGTTTGAGTCAATGTGGATGTGAGGTTGTTTTGGAAAAAAATCAACCTTTTATAAGAGAACGTGGTGAACCACGTGGCTGTATTACCTAACAAACATGGTGACACGACGTTTCAAGGATGAAAGGCTCCCTCATACCTATAGAACTTGGATGCCGTCAAATAACCGTACCACTGACTTTCGGAATATTATTCAGGAGAAAGAGCTTCAAATACCAGAAGCCAAGCGCCGAAAACTTGCCAAACCCGTCAGACATAACAATGATCACAATCGTGAATTTCACCTGGGCAAGGAGTATATAGCAGAAGCCTATGTGATTGTAAGTACACTGTACGATTTACTCAGGCTCGACTCAAGGCTATGTGGATAGCTTAACCATATCAATACCCTAACCCGGATGCTTGCGGACATCCGCAAGCCGTACCTAAACGTCAACTCCAGGAATGCTCCCTTCGGCAGGCAATTATCGAGGAGTATCGACCTCAATGATGTCGACCCATCATGGGGTGAAATTCGGCATCTGACAAACGAAGAACGAGACCAGATAGACCTGCAAGCACGCGTCATTTTGGCTCGTTGTGCGGAACGGGTCAGAGAGATGGAGGCTCTTGAAAAGAGTGCGATCTCTTCTCCAACAACTCTTCTAGTTCAACCACCAATACATCAACTTTCTTTCTGGTTTATATAGGGCGCACAGAACTTGTAGCAAACAGAACAAGCCCTCTGACACGTTTACTACCAGCACGACTTCGGCAAGATGTTTCGACAGCCTCATCGGATTTCTTAGCGGCGCACCATTCCGGCATAACATGGTACCTGAGTAGACGTTTGGCAGAGGCGAGCCAGACCCAGAAAGAAATGCAGGAAGAACGCGTGAAGCGGCAACTAGAGAGGACGCGGACTCTTGGCTCAGGCGCTGCTAGAGACGTGTTGAATATGGGAGCAAGAGACTTTCCACCTCCTTCCGAGAGAACACAAAATAGCAGTGGGGGCAGCTGGCTGGGAGACGCATCGTCGAACTTGATTGCCGCCACCATTGGGGCCTACCCAACAGATAACCCTACTTCCAGCGCCATTCAACCACCTGAGACCATAACGCCTTCAGATGATGAGGACGAGGAGATTGAGCTCTCTGCATCTCAAATTCTACAATTTGAAACTGAGAATGCGAACATCCTGCGGACTGTCCAGGATACGCTGGAGTCAGTTCAACAAGCGGAGTCGCGGCTTATGGATATCAGTGCGCTGCAGATGGAATTGGTCACACATCTGACGAGGCAGACAGAACTGACGGACCAGTTGTATGAGGATGCTATCGCAACCACGTCGGCTGTAGAAAAGGGCAATGTGCAACTCAAAGAAGCTAAACGAAGGGCAAAGGATGGTCGACTGTTCATACTTATATTCCTTGTCGGAGCTAGTCTAAGTTTACTCTTCCTTCATTACTACTAGATTTCTATTTACAATGTCTAGCATACACGCCTATACCCTATTCTGCCCCCCCACAAAGAAATCCCGGTAGTAAATTATAACCGGGGTTCCCTCTATACATGTCCAAGAGAGTTAGGAGAAGAGGCACGTAATAATGGCTGTTCCTCCCCAAATTCCTCGATAGCTTCAGCGGCCAGTTCATCAACCTCGGGTGGGATCCCTTCCAATCGTCGAATGTGTTTTTGTACCAGAGTATAAACCCACCTTTTCAAAAAGCCTTAGCAGTTATGGCAAGCGTGCTTATGGCACCACCTACCAGCTAGTAAATATGGCAACCATGATCCCACCAGCCACTAAAAGGCCATTAATGACCTTTGTGCCTAAATTTTTGATCAGCCAACATGGTTAGGGAGGGTTGAGCTGAACAACTAAACGAGTATCCATATGACTTCGTTGATCCCCGTCGGATAGAAGTGCAATTCGAGAACCTATGAAAACGTGCAGAACAAGTTTGGGAAAAGTGAAAAATGTAGCGGTCACGAATTGCCATAGCGCTACCGCTTCTATGGACTAAAGATTTTGTGTTATATATGTTTTCAATATGGTGGGAAGTTTGGCTTACGGCGAAAAGTGAATTCGAATAGACCCATGGTGGGAAGGGTGAAATACGAATCAAAATGATCAATGGCAACCCTTTCGCTCCCTGCGAAAGATGAGAAAGATGGTTCATATCTTCGCGGGTGTAACGATACCCACCACGACCGCTTCTAGAGCCTGCCACTTCTCATTGTGGGCAGACCATTGACGAAGTCTCTGGCTAATAAAGAACCGTAGGGTGACGAACACGAGTGCAGAGCCTATGACAGACGAAGATGAAGCAATGTAGAATCCCTTCATTCCGTATGCAAAGCCGCATAACGTGACTAGGGTAGTGTGTCCAACGAGAGGTGGGAACGATATCAGAACTGTATCAGGCCTCCCCCTCAGCCGTATTGGGTAGGAATTTATGGAATGTAACCGCACCAATCGCCGTCACGAGCCCAAGCCAACCAAAACGAGTTTGAGCCAGCATACGGGCATGGTCGTACAAGTATTGCGCAATACGGCTCGGCGTGACAACAATAATAAATGTTCCTATGGAGTGGATTAGGACCGATGATGGGGTATGGATATGATAATTACGGACCCATAGAGATATAGAATAGTATCACGAGCCAAATGAACACCTATAAAGGTATGTTAGCTTCTTATTACAATTGATATTGTATCAAACAGACCTTGCCAAATATATGAAGGCCTTTATACCGAGAGAATAAAACGCCGCCATAGTGTTTAATGAATGGGAATGGACTGGTGATTGACTTGACAGCCATGGTGGTGGCGGTTTCAAGTTGGTTGACTGAGGGGAAATGACGGATCACACCACGTGCCCTCTCCAGCATTAGTCTTCGACTATGGAAAAATTCAGTGCTTATCGAGTTAAGTCCGTCCTGATCAAGCCTTGTTCGAAGCATTAACAATGACTTTCACTTACAGGACCCTGGAACTGGCATCCAGGTTTGTCTCTCATCTAATCTCCCATCCTAAAATCTTACCTTTAGCACTAGCCTTTTCTTACACCGGTCCCCCCCATTGGGCCCGACTTGCTGGCCAAGGTCACTCTCCCCCTGAGATATATCCTTGGTCTCGTGCGCACAATCGTCGTCCTCTTGTTGCTTCTCATATACGTCATACTCGTCCAAGGGCTCTGTCTTGTCTTCGTGAGGCCACTCTTTGTGCTGTTCCTTTTGTACCCGTCTCACGTCAACAGACTCCAGTCCCACCCATACGTCGTGCCGTCTCCCATTTATTCACAGCTATCGTAACTCGCCTAGCTCTCCTTGTCCTTGGTTTCTTCTGGATTTCTTGTGAGCACGTGACAAGAAAAAGAGGGCACGTACCGCAGAGATTATCACTTTAGCAAGCTAGGCTCATCCCCCTTGTAGGAGGGGCCAAAATAAACATGCGACGTGGCAGCCACGAGCTGGGGATATCATTGTCTCCAATTGGGTATCTTGGATAGAGTTGCTTTGGCTCGCCTTCCGGTGCGTAACCTCGATACCAACGTACGCTAAACATCTTATTCAATGTCCATCAGCTTCGACCCCATATTCGTCTTACCCATCCCCGAGGTTTCCCCGTCCACTTTTGTCTCATCCGGGTCGTCCACTCCGATTTCTCATACTCCAGGTCGACGTACGGGTACCGGCTCTGCTAACATCCAGTCTCCCAATAAATCCGCAAGTGTTCGTGTTCCTATCACCGGCTTCCGACGAGTCTCCCTCCTCTCTATCATAAACCTAACGGGCACAGTGCCCCGCTGTGATGAATCGACTCCCACGACTCCCTCTCGTAGCCTAGAAGACATTAGAAGCAAGTCCGATAGACCTTTGGTCATATTCCCCGAGTGCACCACTAGTAATGGACGAGGATTACTTCGTTTTTCTGAAGTCTTTCACAAAAAATTACCTGTCAACAGCTATCAAGTGTTTGTTATGTGTGTACGGTAAGAGATCCTTCATATTCTGCTAGGAACACCCGTGTGACCCAGTAGACACCGCAGACCCGACCCTCCTACAGTCCTTGCCCCCACATTGAGCCAACCGATACCATCAAATTTGCTCAACCCATTAGGTCATATTTTCACCCTCGCCTCGTCCATAACCCTTCCAACCATCTCGATCCGCTTGCTCGAGTCATCAGAATCCCCCAGTTCCCCGCTTTTCATTGCTAGCGAGGTCATCGCAGGTTCATCTAGCGAAGACCAGCTCACAGAAGCTTGTGCCGCTTTGATTGCTTCCATTGGAAAAATGAAGAGAACAGGCATGGGTTGGGAGGATAAAGCAAGCTTCCTAGAATTCTATCGAGGTCGAAGAAAGTGATATATAGGCGTGAAAGGACCCTGGTTCATCTTTCACCTTTGTATATTGTGGGATGCGTATTCTACGACTAACGGAAACGAAATACAAGGTCAATCGCATTAAGATTATTGGTTGGATGAATTTATCAGCAATGCTATAGTAAGTAATGGCCAAGTCATCGAGGTGCCATTTGGGAGCTGTCTGCTGGTTGGCTGCTACGATTACAATATAAAATGTCAACTATCGAAAGCAATGGTGGCGTGTGAGGCCTTACAGTTCTGGTGATATGAAAGATATTATATGCCAGATAAACGGAAATTGCATCGGTGTAGCGTTGGGAACCACAGCAAGTTATGACGGATACGGTCTGGATTAATGGTAGCGGAAAGAAGTTTCGACCCCCCGATATTCTGCTTCTTCTAGATAGCCTCGACCTCGTTCAAAGGCATCGTAATGTCCTGGCTCAAATGTATGATCTTGGTCGTAGCTATATTTCCAAGCATCTAATTGTGCTGTGTGGCCCGCATAATCGTACTGGTCTTCCCCCTGAACGCTGATAGGATAGGCCGCGGAGTATTGACTTTGCTGTTGATGATCATGATGAACGGATGAGTAACCTTGTGATGAGGGTCCAGGTTGGTGTAGTGTGCGGCTCGGAGATCGCCAATATTTGTGGGTGGGAGACAATGAGTCGTAGGGATGATGGTCTTGATAGCGAGATCGCGTGGTATTATGAGGACTCGGAGTCACAGGCGACTGACCGCTATTTTCCCCCGACGAATGGCAGTACTCGGGGTCACTGTAGCGGTGGCCAGGGGAGCGAGATCGACCGCGATTGTCTCGGATGAGTTGCTAAGGTTAGCCACAGTTAATTTCAGTGGTCGGGCACGCTTCATGTACCTACTTCCGATCTTCCATAAACTTTGACGCGCCTGCCGCCTAAATGCCTGCCGTTGAGATTCTGGGCCGCGCGTTCTGCGTCCTCCTTCGAAAAATACTCTATGAAGCTATGACAAGGAACCTTCATTAGGAGAAAAGAAAACGACACAAGGCATAATTCACCCTCTTCCCCGTTTCTTCTTGTCCAAATCACAGTAAGCAACGAGGGCCCCCGGAATCCTTCCAAAATCTTTAAGTTCCTGAATGAACGGGCGTTACTTCAAGTATGTACGATAGAAGACTCCCGAACCTGCCACCGGACTTTTCGAGGTATATTCGTGACCACGATAGGGTATCGGGATTGAACATGAGCTGGTGCCGGTCTGGCGTTAGGTGAAGTTATAGAGTCATTTTTTCACGTTTGTTCAACCTGGGCTCACCTTGGTCGAATATTCTGATATGGGTCTGTGCTGTTTCTACCTGGAGCTTGAAGAATATCTTTCCGCAAGGGGCGTGCAAACTCCACAACAATATCTACTCCAAAATGTTAATCCCTCCGTTACGAACGACAGTACAAAGATGACCCATGCCTCTACCAAGCAAAGGTTGGCGGCTGAAAGTTTTGAGAACATCGTAGGCGTCCTAAATCAGATTGCTTTAATACAGGAATACAATTGCGCGTAGAAACACCGCCTACCTCCTCGTTTTCGAACTGTACAAAAGCATAATCTTTGCGGTAAAAAAAGGTCAACATTAAAGGTTGTCAGTCCAAGGATCATAAAATTCTCCACACCGTGCACAATTTTGACTTCCACGATCTTCCCGTAGCTTGAGAGATGCTGGGGTATCCCGAGTCTCAGCGCCCGATTCGAGGTCTAATCATTAGACCGCATACCTTCAAAAGCACATCTTCACCGAAGTGTTTCGGGAGGTCTAGTATACTGTTTTCATAGACAACTGTGACTGAACGGAACTGGACCTACTTCGCAGATATAAGCGCTTCGAGGGCTGGGGCGCCATGATAGACCCTCAGGCTTCAGGAGGTGAGGATATAGGACTCAAAACAGGCTTGGAGCGGAAGTAAACTGAAGGAGTTCAAGCTCCGCGGCTATCCCTCATGGACACACGTTTATATTCAGTGTATTGCTTCGATTTGCCTTTACATAAAACAGGCTCCTTTCTTATCCTAGGACTAGCAGAATTCATGCTATGAACAATGATGACTTTCTACAGCTTTGCCTTGACCTAGAGCGATGTTGAATGTAAGCAAAAGCACGACGATGTTACATATTCACTGACATTCGCCACTTGTTGAAGTGCTTGACGCAAGTCATCCTTGAGATCCTTCAACCCATGTGTCAGCGTGGAAGCCACGTAAAAAATGAAGAACTAACTTCTACTTCTTCGACACCTATACTCAACCTGATTAAACATGGGTTTGAGGTTGGGTCACTCTGGAACCGGTGTTCTACTAAAGACTCTACACCACCCAGACTTGTGGCCGGCTTGGAAAAGTCATTCAATAATGACAAAATAAATCCTGATGCAAATTCAAAAACATACCACGAAATATTTCAAAAGGTGGGTTAAACGCAAAGCATATTCTTGTTTGTTAAGCTGAATATTCATGGGTTATAAACTGGCTCGACATGCATAAATGTTGTGAGTCTCTTACAAGTATAGCAAACGTGGCGTTCCAGCCTCCTTCCATTTGCTTGCTTGGTTCGAAACCCCTTGAATCTTTTCCCTGCAAAGACGAATGCGAAACTTTACTGATAATTCCACCAGGTACTCCGTCATATGATTGTCCTGTGGGAGTCAACGCAATTTTATTAAGCCATTGAGCAATCGTTGTTGCGGTCATGGATTGTCGCGGAACTCTCAGATGGAGGGTTCGGAGGGATCTCAGGAGGAGCCAGCTTTCCAGCGATCCCATCATATTTCCCAAGTAGGTCCGCTCGTGTTGCAGCTGGGATTAGAATTAGAATCCCTGGGACAAGAGAAGTACGAGATAACTTGGAATACCTTGGTCCATTCCTCCGATGTTTTTACCACTAGAACCCCGCACAGGAGGTCTGAATGCCCACCGAAGTATTTTGTACCTGTCGTAGATTTTTAGAATTGTTATCGGATAAGGTGAGCTAAAGGATTACCAGAGTGCAAGATACTATAGATATATATAGTTATTAATCCTATGGAAGATTATGTTCTAATTACTTACCAGTCGGCACCAAATTTGAATGGGTATTGAAGGGGCGGAGGTCCGAAAGTCGAATCAACTAACAGTACTCCTCCAACTTTGTGGATCTAAAAATAGCACGAAAGAGTCAGTCACAGGGCATGAATGTGTTGTAACCTCTTTTTACCTTATCAGCATAGTACTGGATATCCCTGTACGCTTATTAATAATCTGTGCCAGTAAGGAACTTTACAGTTACCTAGATTCTCCTATTGGGTTTACTGGGGTTTCTAACCAACAGAGATCTCCAGGCTGGAAATCATCATCAAGGTCAATAATTTCGAGATCAACGCCTCTTGTCTTTTTATAGACGTCAATAGTGACATGGCAGCCGGGGTACCCTCCCGTGATGGCAATCCGCTTCGGTTTGTAAAATACCATAGCCTAATAATGTCAATGATCGTTACAAACAAGCCTTTGCAAACCCCATCGTTACTCACAGCATAGGAGGCCGACAAGCCGGAAGAATAAGTAAGGGCGAATCCACCCTGTTATGGACAATACATCACATCAATCAACTCTCGCTGGGCCGCAACGCAGGTGATAGGGACCTACATTAATGCGGCTAAGGATATGTTCAGCACGTGTGCTTACTTGTTGTGTATACCGCGAGTAGAGGAGTCTGGACGGATTTCTAAGGTCCACATCAGACAGAGGGGTTGGATTGTCGTTAGGATTGGGTGTTCTAAAAGCTGCAAGAGACTGAACTCCGACAAGACGATATATATGAGCAAAGATACATACTGGTTGTTACTGAAATGGATGGTGCGACTTCTACACCATTACCAAGGACATGGACATCACCATGGATGAGATCAGTTCCATTTAATTTCTTGCTCTTTAGTGCCATGATGATTCCACACAACAAGTACTATGGTCTGTTAAGATGGGGAATGACTTGAATGTTCTGGGAAGAATCGGGCATAAGTGGACAATAAGTAGGTGACTCATGGTTAAGGCCCGGAACTGACCCGGGCATACCGGCGGAATTAGAATAAGGTCGCTTGGTGATATATGACATACATGGGAACATTTCAGTATCTCTTTACTAAATTCTCGTAATACCTATATACAATCGCTAAGATAAGTTGTAAGTTACAAGCCATAGAATATAAGTAGTAAGGCATTAGTACACCTAATCCGTAGTCGTACAAAGAGTTTGTAATTGTAAAATGAGATCTCAGGAAAGGGGCTGAGGGTGGACAGGGGGAAAGACTGATACACTATTATAGGTCAGACCCAGAGATATTTCTATCCAATAAACCGGAATCGCGCATGAAAGACATCCATTGTTCGTCCATACCAGAATCACCTGTCATCATCATTCCTAGATCAACAAGGTCACTCTCAGAGAAGTCCGCTTTGGTGATGTTGTCGTATGCAGGGAGTGTGCCCGCTGGTTGTTGGAAAAAGAGAGGGGCAGGATCAGGATAGTTTTGGGGACTATTTGGGTGGGTCCCGAAAGCCGACGAGGAGGATGGCCATGGTGTGGAGGTACTTTGTTGTTCCAATAGATGTTGACCATCCCGAAAGAACGTGGGAGTTGTGACATCCTGGGGTAGGTGGCTATAAGAAGAGGGGGAGTGGTTTCGTTTGTTGGCATATTCAATTGGAAACATAGAAAGATATTCCACCAGAGATGGGTGTACGTCTAGGGGAGAATCGGCGGGCGTTGACTTGGAATCATTATCTATAGGACTTGGCGCAGGGGAGCTCAAGGAGCCTGATGGCTTCCGCCTCGGATTTCTGTTCGAGAGTAGCTTGCTCACCAGCACCCGTGTCTGTCCCCCAAACAGTGCAAGTTCGTCGTCTCCATAGTCAGGCTTTCCTACAGATAAAACTCCAGTTGGTGGAGAATTACCACTCCGGAATTGAGAATAAACTTGGAAAGCTTTCTCTCTAAGTTTGCAAAGTATGGCCTATCCAGTAATTCGCTGCATAAGCAGAAACAGCAGAATGCACAATATGTACGCACCAGACCGCTTCGTGCGCGACGAGAGTGTATAGCTCCTTTTTCAAACAAGTCACAAGCAAGGCCTAGTTCAATAAACGCACTAGATGCCATACTCGATGAGGGAGACCTAGTAACGATGACACCGACGATGATCTACAGTAGTGGTAAGTCTTGAAGAGGTTTATGGATCAACAGGGGTACAAACGGTAGCAGAGAATACTGATGATATAAATGAGTTATTATCGTTCTTCGATGTCACCCCAGGAGCTTACAATGTGTCCAAATGCTCCACGACCTGCAGCAGAGGTCAGGGAATCTATCGAAATGGTTCAAAGTTGACTTGATTACCCCCGAAGCACAACGGTATGCAGCAAGGAATGATGGTGCATAGGGGCTACGAAGAGGATTTACGGGATGATCGAGCATGGCTTGTGCAAAAAAACTTCTGTGTATATATAGCAATGCTAGAATTTTAGGTAAATAAGCCAAGCATGGGGGTGGTTTGGACTTCCATGGAGGGTACGTACTGACAGAGCGATACTGCCCTAGTAAGCAGCCTCGCATATACACCGATGGGGTACAATGCTCATCTTCCGGACTCATGAAAACATTCAGATGAGGAGGTAACAGTTTTTCGCGAACTTTACGATCAAGTTCAAGCACTGTTTGATACTGAGGTGCTTCTGCTGTCAGCGTCAATTCGGTCACGGTGGAAAATATCTCTTTCGTGAACTCATATTTCCATTGATAATCTAGGAACGGTGTCAGTGATAAACAACTTTGCTATTGCACACACGTACATCCAACCCGAACATTCCCCTTTTCGTCAAGAGTTGCCTCCTCATCTGCAGGAAATTCACAGTCTATGTATGATAAACGGATAGATGGGGGGCGACCAAGTGCGAGACTCTGAAGCTGCAATCAGCCGCCAAGTACAGATAAAAAGTACTCTGTACACTTGCGTGAAAGAGTTCAGAAGAGAACAACTCCCAGAACAAAGCTCTCCGCCGTTGCACTGTTTTGGCGTCCATGTTAAACCTCGCGCTATCACGATCTGCTAAGTGCCTCAGATTTGTATGTACATACTCAATGAAGGTAGAAGAGGCGCGTACGTAAGCCGATCTGAGAGAAACATCAGCACCATTTTGTGTGGCTTGGTTGAACGGGACTCACACTTTGAGCTAACTTCGCCCCCAACGACATCAAAGCCCACTGGACTAAAAATGAGTTTCTGTGTGTTTTCAACTACCCAACGCCTACCGAGCTGTCCATCGTATATTTTTTACCTCCCATGGCATGATGAGCGGCCATAAGGACCACTGCTTGTACAGTCGCTATCTCCGGTGAATCGAAGATCGAACGCAAGGACAAACAAGCCCGGCTCAGATGATAATAAGTTTCAGATTCCGCATTATCTTTGAGAAAAAATCAACGAGGTGGTGTTGGTGATTAAGAGAAGAGAATAGTGTAACTCACAAGGCTCCAAAGTGAGATCGACCGAAGCACCAAGGGCGAATATGAGGAATAGAACAGCTAGCCTGTGTGATGATATGGAATGCGTAGTTGGTATAGGAGATGTCTTTTCCTTCAGAGCCTTGTATACCGGGGAAAGTATATCGTCGATGATTTCATCGCGTTTTATTGGGCGGAATACCCAAGACGCATGTTCCAGATACGTTTCACACAAAGACCATGCACGTGGCTGGCTTGGAAGGTAATCCAATAGCACTTCCAACGCCTTCTCCGAACTTCCTTCCGCCCCAAAAGGAAACATATTTGAGAGTCGAGCAATCTCCAGTGATACGTGAGGGAATTCATCATTCTCCAAAGATGACATGTCCATTTCGGCGCCTGCCTTCATAAAAAGGATATTTGAGCATGATAGTGCATTAATTCAGAAATCTTCGCACCAAAAATAGTGCCTGAAAAGGTCGCGTTTCAATCAATCTTAGCTCTTAAGTATGGATGATGACGCACTTCTGACCCAGCCGAGCGTCCAAAATATTTGACTTCGCCACGATCACCAATTGTTAGAGTACCAAGGGCGTCAATTGATTCAACTGAATTCTCCCGGACAGTTTCCTCCCTTTCCAGTACATGGCCTTTTTCGGGTCCAAACTTGATTGCAAGAAGTTCGTCCTGGAGTAAAGGGTGTGTCTCGCTAGATACACCAGACTGGAAAATAGCGAGGGCGTCTTCAAGTTGGCGGATACGTTGTCCCATTTCGGCGATTTTTGCATGAAGCTGTGTAGTATCGGCGAGCACGAACCTAGTTCCTTGTCCAGTGGAGAGACTTCCATTGGGGCAGATGGAAGGGCAACCACGACGAACTGGAAAGTGAATACTGCAGTATGTCAGCGATGGAGGTGGAAGACATACTACAAGAACTACATGGCAATTTTTTATCGCATTTGAGTTTGAGCCTTGATGCGAAGAGAAGTCAGCAGAACAATAGGAGCCTCCTAGAAGAACAAACATGCCGCCGACATTCTGCGCAGGAAATCTTGAGATTGGTTAGTTGTAGGTCTGAACAAGTAGCAAAGCAGAATCTGACCTCTCCACGAGCACGTCTTAGATCAACCTCGTCATCAGTTGTTAGTTTGCGTGAGACACGACGCGAATTATGGGGGGGTTCAGCAGGCATTGTTGAACTAGAAGTTCAAAGCCACAGAGGCAATCTGGAAAAGAGTCCGAGTCAGACGGCGGGCTCCATGAGGTCCCGGCCATTCGATACCCCGGTATCGGTGACCGATCCGTTGATCCGCTACTGGCGGTTTCGACTAATACATCGCCAATGATCGATGATCATCGGCTACCGATTAACACTCACGTTGGATCCTCTTTCCAATCACTCGTCCGTCGTCGTGTAACCTCATATGCCTCAGAGAAGTCTGTTACCCATAGTAAATTCACGAAATGGATCGATACGACACCACGAGTAATGGTAATCGTCATGTGTACATAAGACTATTCCCCCCACCCAATATGGGGATACACAGATCTTCTTCTGGTACCCATTCATGACATGCCGAGGTCCGATGGATGAAGATCCCAGTGGAGAATACAAAAATCCGACTGTTTATGTATTGCGAGAGCCGTGACATTGGCGCGTCGATGTATTCGGGCGCCGCGTACCCGTAATCCGCTTAACTCGAAGGACAAGGGTTGCTTGAGCCCTAGATCGAGACAACAATAACCCTTAC
>CEMJ01393792.1:60195-78954 GCA_900068955.1 Clitocybe nebularis | reverse complement strand
GCATATTCACCGACCTTGGTCTGGTAGTGTGAGCTACTAGAACAACTTTAGGACAGGTTCGAAGAGATATACTACGAGAGTTAATCTGCCGCAGGTCCTTACATAAAGACAAACTAGCTTCTCGCCCGTTGGAGTACTATCTTAGTATCTAGCCGTACTTGTTTGTGCCATAGATTTAGCTTTATCTTTTCTGAGTTCACACGACAGTGATTAGTAATGCATAGTGTTCGTGACATGTTGGCACGTGATCGCGCCGCGTCCAACTAGGCGATAATTATAGCTTCACGTAACCATTCAATTTAAACCTACCAGATTCCACACATATATCTTGTGTTTGGAGCCCTCGCACAATATTTTCCATCGTAATAATGCTCTCCCCGCTCACTACTTTAACGATTCTATTGAGCGTTTTGATTTTTCCGCCTCTCGTGCCCGCGGCCACCCGTTCAGCAATGTCAACACGCGCAATATCCCGTAATGAGTATTCCAAGGCACACTCTCTTGGAGATCAGTACAAGTTTGACCCACGAGATGGGTGGCAAACGGTTAACGCCACCGACCTCCAATATAAATATCGCCGCAATGTTCCCGTCGATCCCACTGACCTAAAGGAGATGGGCATCGAGATGAAAGCGGGGAAAAAAGAGTCCCCGCCAACACAGGGCTTGGGCGATACCATTGGTGGGGTCATCTCTAGTGTTTGGAAGGAAATCAAGGGCATCGGGAAGCCTGAGCCTGTGACGATTACTTGGTATAACCCCGCCACCAGATGTATGGGCCTGTTGACCTTTATTCCTCTTCTCAAAGGTACACCGGTCACGACCTGATGAACCCCAGCTGTTGGAAAAATACGAACTGGGCCCCAAGTGTCAGTGCCTTTCTCTTTCGCCACTACCGACTTACCTAGGTTAACTTCTACCTCAGGACACCTCTTTCGGGTGCGCTCTGACGTTAGAGGGATGGAACAACCGACCAAAATGCTTTCAATTCCTCGAATGTAAAGACTATTTACATAGTGTTTATTTGAAAGCTTATTTCTATTTCTTAGTGTGTAATGGCCCGAAAAAATGCGTCTTTGTTCGTGTTATAGATACCTGTGCGGGATGCACCAGGACGTCTCATCATGTTGATTTGACCCGGGCCGCATTTGGCCAACTTGCGGATTTTGATAAGGGCAAACTTACCGTTCAGATGAGGCCGGCGACTAAACCAAAAACTTGGTGAGCACTCCTATATTTTGTGTCGTTGATAGTAGTGAACTAATTGTACAATAGGCACTTAGATCTTTGGGGCCCCCAGAATTAGGCCTTGTTTTTGTTAGGGGGAAAATTGGCCTGTATACGCTTGAAACAGTAACATACTATCTATCTAACCGTGTAACAAGTAGCTTTTGTATTCTATTCATGATCCATAACAATACTGTTGATTCAGGACAATACTATCCCTTGAGGTTGACCCTCTTCCTTTTTTTCCCCTCTGCAATCTTTGCGCGTACCTTTTCTTCATCCATGCCCTCCTCTTCATAGAATTGTGCGGTTCGATCGGAATCATTACGCCGCCGAATATATTGTAGTGCTGCGAGATTATATCCGATAATTTCCTTTTGCCGCTGTATTGCAGAACGGAGGTACTTCCGCAAAGGTATGAGAGCTGTTCGCATGACGCGATTTGCAACTATCTGGTGGTGATGCGTTTTAAGGAGGAAAAAAATGATACGAGACACAAGCGGGACATTCAGGTCCTATAGATTTCCAAGTTAGCGGCATTAAAAAATCAAATGGATGTCTTTGCCTTTTGCGCCCACATATTCAAATAACCCATTAACGATACCACCTTTCCGAATGGCAGCACCAACAATGCATCTTGGAGAGCCGTGCTTTGTACTTTCTCCACCACGCTCAACACGTATATATCGGGCTCCACATCGTAGGCCGCCAGGATAGGATTTCTAGGTGGAGGTTGCAATTTCATGGCATCATCTTCTGCTAATCGCGACATGGCATCTTCATAATCTTGGAATACTGCCCGCTCCTTATCTGCAAGGTCGATTGCTTCCATGATACGCTCCCCAGCCATGAGCGTTTCGGTGGTCTGTTTACTGACTGCCGTAGCTTCGGCTTGTGCTGTCGAATCCTTCAACGCACCGTCAGCTCCGCTACCAAAAGGCTCATCAACGCGGTTGAGAGAATCAGCAATTCCACTCTCATATAAATTTTCTAACTCTCGCTCGCGCTCTTCTTCGAGGAACAACTGGGGAATAAAAGGGATGAGTTGGGCACACGCCGGCATAAAGTTAGGATGACGTACAGGTTCGTCGAGCTTTTCCCAGACTCGAATCGACTTGTCATGGGAACCAGTTACAACAAAATTCCCATGATGACTGAGCGCAAGAGCCCAAACTTCGCTGTGGTGTCCTTCCAGCTTTTGAATATTTTCGAACTGGAGGGTGCAATGTTAGCAGGACTACAAGATTGCGCCAACAAGCCTTGAGCATGCCTTGTCACCATCCCAGTATTTGAGCAGATTGTCTTTTCCAACGGTCCAGAAATAATGAGAGTCCTTCTCAAATGCTACTTGCATAACACTCTCATCATGAGCGAATATAGACTTGTGACAATCTCCGAAATCAAGGCCCCATATCTTGACATTCTTATCTGCAGAACAGGTTACAATAAGTTTCGAGTCGTCCGATATATCCATTGAAAGGACAGGAAGCTGAGTGGGTACAAAAAGTCGTCAGTGGTGAACGGTGTAGGTAAATAGCACATACCTTGTGTCCGTATAATGATAGGAAAAACTTGAGTGAATCCTGATAAAACACCTTCACCGTCGAATCCAATAAAGAAATCGCTAGTAATTTCCCATTTGGGCTATATCTGACGGAAAGGACATCGTCGGTCATTTTTAGGGTTCGCGTATGTACCAATGAGAGTGATTTCCCGCTGTGAATCTAAGGGGACCGGTAAGGCAAGTTGTTATCTAACAAGGACTCCATGGAGGATTGTTTGCAACCCACGCTTTGACTTGTCGCATCTTTGTTTTCAAACTCCCAGAACTTCACATCTTTATCAGCACTGCCACTTACTAGGGCTTTTTGATCGGCTCGAACATGTAGCGACCATACGGTCCCAGTATGGGCTTGAAGGGTATCGATTAACGCAGAAGATGCCAAATCGTATAGGAGGATCTCCCCGCTTTTTGTGCCTATGGCGATCTATAGTGAAAGGGTGTGAAATTATGAGTTAATGGCGAAATGTGATGGAAGAGCTGCTGACATGTCGGTCGCCGGGCAAGAACGTGCTAGATATTGCATATCCGCAATCCATCGTCCGGATACACGCGGTCGTTTTCATATTCCAGATTTTGAGAGAGCCTAAAGCAGAGGTCAAAGCCTCCAAAAAGGGGGTTCCAATGCACTGATATTTACCGTTCGAGGCCGATGCAAGGATTTGATCATCTGAGCTAAGAGCTAGCGTCCGCACGTCCGCCCTGTGACCAGGGATATCTACCGTGTATGTGCGCGTTGCTTCCGGAATTTCTTTTGTTTTTGAGGGCTGAGGAATGTTAAATACTTCGAGAGCGTTAGAAGCCAGGGCCATGAAAAGCTTTAATAATGTATTAGCTGGGGCGACTGAGAGCGCACAGGGATTAATACCTGCATTCCGCCTTTGGCACTTGCATTTCCCGGACTAAAGCTAAATGATCTTACTTTGCCACTAGCGCGGACGACGAGATGAGGAGTGAATAGATCGACGAGCTTGATGTCCGATGGTTCTGTCCCTTCCTCTTCAATATCCTTTCCTTTACCCACAACTTTTTCACGTTCCTTTTTTTCTTTAGCTCTTTTTTGCCGTCTAAGTTCTTTCTTTTGGACTTCATCCATTGTACGTATCCTAAATATCTCCACAGAGCGATCGTGTGATTGGACAGCTAAATAAGGTTGGTTTGGATGAAAAGATATCTGTGACACACGATGACGGGAGGAGAGTGGGAAGGTGGAAATAGGATGAATCATTTTTGTAATCTGAAAAAGAAAAGAAAACAATTGAGCCTACAGAAGATGCCGGTTCGCGGATACATACCTCTCCCGTTTCTGTCTCCTGCAGACCTTTGGCCAGGGAATCATGATCTATCCGCCACGCCTTAAGTTCGCCTTCGCCGCTTCCAGTGAAAATTAAATCATGCTCGTTATTGATGTCCATTGTCCATATCTCGGAGCGATGTGCGACTATCGTTTGTACGCAGTGCTGGGTGGAAAGGTCCCAGAGCTTCAAAAATGTATCCTTGGAAGAAGATACTAAAAAAAGTCCCGACCCAGCTGATGTGGAGGTGGATGGCAGCTCTGAGGCGATAATGAATTGGAGTGCAGTAATCTGATCTCGGTGTCCACGGAGTCTAATCCAGATTGCCATGAATAATGTAGAAACCTCGATAGCAGTAGGACATACCGAAAAATTCCAGCTTCTGCAACGACATCCCAAATAATCAAGTCAGTATCTTGGGAACCCGAAGCCAGCCGTGTCCCTCGGCCATCGAAAGCAAGCGCAGTAACGGACTTCTTATGGCCGTTAAAAGTGGTAACTACTGTGCCGGTAGACGTGTCCCAAAGACGAATAGACCCGTCCGCATACCCAATAGCGAAATAGTCCTTTTGTGGTGACTTTAAGATGCAAGTAACTTCTGCTCGATGGCCAGTTTCATGCCACATCGCAACCTATATTGCATTGAGATAAATAGGAATCTTCAGTTGAGATGGCATACCATCTGCCCCCGTTTCACGTCCCAAACCAAGACATCTTCCAAAGCTGGCACGTATGCAAACTTGCCGTCGTAATACGAGTTAGAGGATGAGCTACACACTAGTCCAAAAGCCTGGTTTAAATAGATGAGAAGGTATTGATTTCATAATAAAGTGTGATGGTACTTGAGTGGCACCGTGCTTGAGATAACTCTGCACCATCGTCAAAAGGTGGCTAGGGGACTCCTCGAAAAACTGGAGAAATATTTTGGCACGTGACAGGCGATCATATGCACTTCCATCCGTGCCGAGTTCGCGCCGTGGCTTCAGTGGTATTTAGAAGGGAATACAGAACGAGTTTCCCCACCATGATGCTCTACCCTACTGGCCCAGAAGCCGCTGTACGATTCCTTAAGTTTGTAAACGCCTCCCCAACTCCTTTTCATGCCGTTCACAACGCCGCTACCCGCCTTGAAAAGGCTGGCTTTCAAAAGGTTCCTTTTCTCAGCTTGTGACTGTTATCGCAGCTGATTTCGTCAAAGATCAAAGAAAACGATAATTGGGAAAATGAGGTGAAACCAGGCGGAAAGTATTATTTCACTCGGTAATTCTACCTGGCCATCGTTTGGAAACATGAGACTGAACCACTAGCATCTTAGAAATCAGGCGGCCCTGCTAGCCTTTACTCTGCCTCCAAAGTGGAAACACGGGGCGGGACTCAGCATAGTTGCGACCCATGTTGATAGTCCCAATTTACGAGTGAGAAGAGTCTTAACACCATTGTATTACTTACAAGCATATACACCTTAGGTCCGTCCTGTTTCTAAAAGGACCAAGTCTGGTTACCTTCAGGTCGGCGTTGAAACCTACGGCGGTGGGATTTGGCACTCTTGGCTTGATCGAGATCTTTCTCTCGCAGGGCGAGTTGTCATCGCGGAACAAGGTGGAGGATTCAAGTCAAAACTTATCAAAATCGATAGACCCCTTCTGCGCATACCTACTCTTGCTATTCATCGTGGGTGTTTCAGTTGTCGTTGGAACTCATAGGTAACTGACACTGTGATAGTGGACCGAAATGTCAACGATAATTTCAAATTTAATCAAGAGACCGAGTTCGTTCCCATCCTTGGGTTACTGGAATCCCAATTCAATTCACCCAAAGACGAGACTGATAACGAGACTGAAGCTAACTCGCAGAGAGTACCAACAAGTACAGCTTCGAGTATCCAGGCTAACCATCATCCTTCTCTGTTGTCCCTTCTGGCTGGGGAGCTTTCTGTGGCACCAGAAGAAATTCACGACTTTGAACTGTATGTTTATATCCTCCCCTCTTCGGAAACTCTAATATAGTTTGATATTAGCTCGTTGTTCGACACCCAACTTGCCACTCTTGGAGGTATCAACAACGAATTTATTTTCAGTCCACGTATGGACAATCTCGTGTCATCGTAAGGCGCATCTGTTGACAGGTTCAAATGATTTCTGATGCACTGTAAGATTTTGTGCTGTGGAAGCCATTGCTGAGGACATCACCACACAAAGCTTCCCCGGTCTCGAAGGGAACGTCAATTGCATTGCCCTCTTCAACCATGAAGAAATTGGCAGTGTTTCGACGTCTGGCGCAGAATCCAGCCTGATTCCATCTCTCCTCAACCGACTTTCACCCACACCAGCAACCCTTGCTCAATCGATTTCACGATCATTCTTGATTTCAGCCGACATGGGACACGCCCTTCACCCTAACTACACTTCTAAACATGAAGATCAGCACAAGCCGGCCATGAACGGTGGCATAGTTATCAAAACAAACGCGAAACAGAGATACGCCAGCGATGCCATAACGTCCTTTATCGTGAAACAACTTGTCGAACGTAAAGGTGGCAGAGTCCAGGAGTTTGAAGTTCGGAATGACATGTGAGTCAATAATATCATATACAATCACAAAGCTGAATCACTCTTAGGGCTTGCGGGTCGACTGTTGGACCGATGCTATCGAAACTAGGACTTCGGACGGTTGACGTCGGAAATGCCATGTTGTCGATGCATTCCATCAGAGAGACAGCTGGCTCCCACGATGTACAACACGCCATTGACCTCTTCACCTCCTTCTTCGAAGGGTTCGCCGTAGTGGATAAAAATTTGAGAGTCGATTAGTTGGATCATGATCATGTGTAATATTCCTGAAAAATCCTAGGATATTCATACATATCTTTCAACAAGATCAGCTCGTGGCAGACTCGCGACATACGTAGTCCTATCAAAGGCAATTCCAAAGGATCGAATATGCAAGGTGGGATGGTGATACCCGCCAGGTCTTGATTATACCAGACCAACACCCCTGATCCACTCGGGTACAGAAGCCGTACCAGAAGAGGTGTGTAAAACAACCATAGCCACAAGGTGAAGGCGTCATATCACTGCCTTACTTTCTTTGCTGGATGTTCGGATGAGCTAGGTCCTGAGAGGACACTGCGTTTTTTGGCGGTACGGGCATAGTGTGCTAGTACCCATTCCCGTTCAGATTCGGATTGTTCCAACGTGCCCTGGCGGATTTCATATGCTAGGGAGCTGGTTAGATTTCTGCAAACCTTTTAATGTGGAATCATTACGTTTCATTTCAAACCGAGGTCCGACCTCAGCCAACTGAACCTGTCTAGGGATTTTGACGAAAACATGATGCCTATTAACAAAGTTAGAGCCCGAGGGAATGTCATACGTCATGACAATTTACCTGAATGAGATAAAGTCATCTTCATTGGCGAAGGTCATGACGCGTTTACTATCTTCTTTGGGGACTGGGAAAAGGTGTTTCAGGACGTCCCGAACACGTTCGCCTAACTTAGAGGTAAAGTTCTCGAATATAAGATGCGGATACTGCTCCGATACTGTTGAATTCTTGTAGGTCCCGATATCATGCCGAAGAGAAACGTTGTTCAAGGTGAAGTAAACGGTAGGGCCATGGGGAAAGTGTGAGACTATCATGGCATCTGGATAGCAGTGACATGGGGTTTATAAGTAATATTCGTTTAGGTATTGGCGAGACGAACCAGGCACTCCACGGTGTTCATGCAGAACAATCAGATCCGTTACTTCATTTGCTCTACAGGCTTCCGCGAGCTCTTTTACAACATAATTTCCACGATTGATTCGGTGAGAATTAGGAAATACGAGTCTCATTTCCTTGAATAACCCAGGTGAGAGGAATCGAAAATATGCTAGAAACAACACACCTTAGTGAACTGCAATAGCTTAGAACTGGGATCCCTAGAGGTTGTAATGACTATCTTGGGGTCTTGTATTCCAGCACGTGAATATTCGTTATCGATGTGGGTAGTTGGATCTTTCATAGAATGTATACCTTAGTTGGCTGTTTCCATTATGATTGGTATACTTACCAGTCTGTGCGTCATCAAATGCTAGGTCCCTCCCAAGGTTTTTTGCATCTTTTTTGAGTTCCGTGGGTAAAGACTTTCCACTTGCTAGGGCATCCTTCAATTGCTGTTTTCGTTCATATGTTTGTCGCTCCTGAGCCTCTAAAGATTTCGCATAAACGTATTGGCGACGTTCCCTAGTTTGGCGACGAAGCTATATAAGAATATATCAACTCATGTTAACCATACACAAGCAAGAGCTCTTCACCATCCTGAGATGCGCAAAACTTTGCTTTGCTTGATTGAGGTATTATGTAGATTTCAAAATTCATGTGTGACAAAGACTTTCGTGACAGGCGGTCCGGTAATCCGACAAGTGTACGAAAGCTAATATCATAAACTCCAAATGAAATCCATTCCATGTTAAATATCATGACCATAGCGAGAATCCAATTTCTTTTGCAATGTCTACTCCCAAGCCGTAGACGCAAGCCAGCACTCCGTTTCTAACTCCCTCGAAACTCCAAACTAGGGTCTCCTACAGAGTGTTTAGGACGAGGTTTAATCGGCATAGGGGGTAGACAAACATTTATAGGCACTGTGAGCACTCCCCCTTCAGATGTAATTTCGGTGACCAATCGAACCTGCAGTATATCATGCGCATCCAGTGGTGGCGGTATTTCTACAATGGTGAAATCACTGTCTCGATGCTGTAATGATTGCAACGTAGCCTACCATTTACATCACCTGGGAGGCCTGATAAAGAATGTCCAGGCTCGGAAAAACAAGCATACCTGTACTTGTCCAATAGTGGTAGGCAAGTAGATAGAGGAAACCAATTGTACGTTTCCTAATTTATTGGTTGAAGGGGCATAAGTAGTTGTATTTGTAAACAAGGCATTTCTCACTGGATCAGCGAGATAAGACGGTGCGTAGTCCCCTTTGTAACGCATTTTTTGACACGAATGGATATAAAATCCTAGCGTCCGATGGTTAAAAATCAGTGGACTTGAGAAAGCATTAATGGGAATACAGGCAGACCCATGTATAACCATCCCATATGAGGCGCACCAGCCTCGTGAATTTCATGAGCAAGAGATACTTCTCGTAAAGCACTCAGCTGCAGTCCTTGAATAATAAGTATATGCAGGAGTACAAGTCGAGCCACCCTTGCCTTGCCAAGCGAGAAATCTTCCCATGTCGGGTCGTATATAAAGTATACGCTCGACACACACTCAGGTAAGATATCAAGAACACCGATTGCAATCAACTGTCCGTCTAATCTGTAAAGCTGGTGATATGAACCGTAGTTTGTAGGGAGGTGGCGTGGTGGTGGTGATGGGTATGGTATGGGCTTCTCCTGTAGATTGATGTAGGAGAATTCGGAGAAGGGGTGGAACATACAGACCTGAAGTGGAGTATCTACTAAGAAACGCTCAAAGCCTGCCGGACTCGATCCGTGATCATTATGAACTGCTTTTTGATATTTTTGGAACAGATCATATTTTTCTTCCGTATATGACGAAGGTTCCAATATAGTCTAAACAATCAAAGTATGCGCAGGAATAATAAGACCAAGCGATTTTGACCTCACCTCGAAGTCATGTAGGCATTTTTTTTCTTGGCTGTAGAAACCTATTTCGCAGGCATGAACTGCGTTGCTCAGAGACAACGTAGGCTCCCCCTTGTGCTTTGGTAGCTTTTGGAGCCTGGAATTATGATATTTTGGGTCAAGGGATCTGGTGCATGTCTTTGTAGTACACACATATGGCTAACGTCCATAGCCTCCCCTTCTTTACCAGATGTTATAAAGCGATTCCATCTTGGTCTGTCAACGAGGAGTGATGATCGGGAATGTAACGGGCACTTACCGATTAACTAATTTCCTTTGACTTCTTGACAGCTTGAAAGCGAGAGCATCAAGTCTATCGGACGCCAATCATGGATATGTATAAATGTCCCAAGAACAATATTGACATTACTTGATTGTATATTGGGGGCAGCAGGAACGTCGTAGGTCAGGTTTATAACACCAAGTGCCTGAGATAGTGATTGTCAAATAGTAATGCAATGTGCGAGCATGATATATTACCAGAACGGCGCCATCCACGATCTATCATTTTCTGATATACCTAGAATGAGCGAATGAGGTCGAGGACTGTCGTGATATCAAGTCCCGGCGGCTACACACTCACTCCGCATGAGAGGATATCCGCTTCCAACCCAGCAACATGATAGCTCGACCTCTTTCTGCTTCTTTCACCAGAAGGTGAACAGTAACCACATGTGGACGATTGGCGTCCAGAAGGTGACCCGATAGATGTAGTGGACATCGCTAGTGCTAGTGAACCTTGAGATTGGGACAATCAAGCACAAATTACACCCATCATAGAAGTGGCAAGTTATGTAGATAATTTATAGATCTCAGAATTTACAGCGAGTTGCAGTATCAAGTCAAACCATGCAGGGGTACGTTAAAGAAACGGTCACTTCATCCTACAAATGTTGTATAGTGTCCTCAGACCACTGAGTCATTGATGACTTAAATGTCCTTAGCCGTGGCTGAAGTGATATTCGTGTCGATTCTAAATGTTAGGCAAATATGTAGTCGCTCTCTACATTAAACCATGTACCTATAATGTCGCTGAGTTCACTGCTGATTTCCTTCATATCGATTCCCTCTCGTTGCTTCTAGGTTGTATTGGACGTTCTTCCGATACTTAGTGGCTAGGTCAGCAGCCGTCTTGACATAGGCATTAGCACGTAATATTTCCTGTACATATGATATTTCGATACTCATCCACAGGGATCTCTGTCAATAGTGAACTCACTTCCATGCAATGATTGAGCTCCAATATCATTTCTGTGCACTTGGACTAGGATTGGATCAATACCGGACGGAAAATGAAAAGCATCGCAACATGCGTACTGTGTTCTTCAGGATCCGCTCTAGAAGGACAGCCTGTCTTTCTGCATGGGGGTTTTCCATTGACGCTGAGTCTTGGTCGAGTCGTTGAACTCCAGACGTCACACTCGACAGACAACGCAGAGACAACGCGTGTTGTCACGCGTTTTGTTTGTATGCCTCGTGGTTACTGGTAGTGGATATTGTGTATATGAGTATATGCAAAGACATAGTGTACAAATGAAAGCGGTTGTACGATGCATGATGAACGAGGTATAGATACGGTGAAGGATAAAATGTACCAAAGCTAAAGAAACTCATACTTCCTCGACTAACCCCAACCATCCCATCGACCAAATCTCCTAAATTCCTCCAAGACACATTCTGTGCTGTCCTTACCCTCTTTTTCCTTACCTTTATCTCGCGCCTTCTCTTTCCCCTTATCTGGTCGACCAAGAATTGATGATGATCCACTAGATGTCCGTGCTCGTACCGCTGATTTAGGCGGTGAACCAGATATGGGAGTAGGTGTGGCAGAAGTTGAGGTCGATGAATTTGTATGGTGCGGCAACGAGAGGCGATACCACCCGCCAGAGAAAGTCAAAGCGATAAGTTGATATTCTACACTTGCCCCTTCTTCCGAGGCATCATTAGTCGGCCTTTCCACCCATCCCACTACACATCGCTCCTCATCTGGGACATCGTCCGTAGGTGATCGAGAAGAAGGCGCGGAAATGGATATATGAGACGATTGGACTGGTATACGGTACTGAGCATACGACCACTCTGATCCAAAATATTTCGGAAGGGGCAGAAATGGCGCCAATGGGGAGAAGGTTGATTGTCGGTTCCTGTCATAATATTAAGCACAATAGGAGTTATGTGCGCTGAGATGAACATACGCTGCACCAGATGCTACGAGGGTAAATACATGCACTGTGCCTTTGTCACTCCAGACACAGAGTTCGCTTTCATCGGGGCGAAAGGCTACTCCATAGATATCAGCTTTGTCCGTCCCCCGTCTTAACTCTCGCAGTAGCTTCCCCGTCGAAGAATCCCACACCCTAACAAGGGTGCCTCTAGACGATGTTGTGGCTAGTAGGCGGCCAGAGGGAGGTAGTGCCAGTGTAGTAAGTGCTGTTGTGTGGGCAGCAATAATCGATACTGGATGTTTCATCGACGGCGGCGGCGGTTTCCGAGGGGATGAGGAAGGAGGAGGGCCATTTGGTGCAGGTGGATCGCAAGGGGGAAGACGTACAAGTTGTACATGACCTAGCTGGCGCCCAGCTATTACCAGCAGAGTAGCATATGCACCGGTCGCAATCGCAAGTAGACCTAAAAGAAAGCATGATAATTATACTGTTCTCACTTTGAGGAGAATACCATGAAGGTGAGAACATAAGAAGGACGATGTCCTCACCTTTGGGATTATCACAGGTGTCCCATTCTCCGTATCGAGTGACTTGCTCTCCGATTTCGAAGACAACAACCCTTCTACGAAGAGCTACAGCAAGCCAGCCGCGTCTACATGCAAGTCCCCGTACCCTCTCTCTGAATTCAAGTTCTGCAACTTCACTTCCGATGGCATCGTCCCATATAACCACCTTATTGGGAGGGTAGAGTGGGCTCCGGCCGCCGCCAAGGAGGAAGAGGATATTCGAAGTATGCAATGGGACGATCGCGGCAAGAGTTCCCCCCGTAAGTTCTAGAAAAGTCAATATCAATGTACAGCCCTGCGAGTTGAAAATTCAACCATTACCGCGTTTCCGAAGGAGTTTCAAGGGTGATGTGCGATAGACGGCAAAGCCAGCAGGAGTTGAGGTTGTGAATATCTGGCATTCGGGATCAAAGCGAGCGTCGAATATATGAATAGGTTTCGTTGGGGTGATGGAATGGCGGCCCAGATTCATGGGGAGGAGGACAGGAAGGGAGAGAGATTTAATGCGTTGGACCTGCAGGCCGTTTCATAGCTGTTGTCCAAATAAGGATTTACAAAGGTCACTGACGCAATTGCAACTTATTTAATTATTCTCGACTAGAAGATGTACAGCAGTAAGTGCAGCATAATACACTTGACTCATATGTAGTTCCATTGATTACAATGCATGAAGAAGCCCGAACGAAAGAATAAGTGGCCGGGAGGAAAACCACAAACAAAAAGTACAGATATCAGTATATATGTGTTGCTAGATTCACTCAATGATCCCCCCTTCAAATTCGTGTCTGGGCGACATGAGCCAAAGACATGGGGACGTTGCGCGGGGGGAAGGGTCCTGACGGTAGTCGCGATGTGGTGCTATTTGTAATATTCGTTGGATTCCAGGACTTTGGAGGGCGCAGGTCAACATGGGCGAGTTGTTGACGAGCGGCTTTAAACTCTAATTCCTCCGCCTGATTTTGTGCAACGAGTGCCGCCCTTGCTTCTGCTTGTCGTTGTAACTCTGCCTCAGATTCGTCCGACAGGTAGTCTGTAAAGCCTCCATCGGAAGTAACGGTACTATCCGTCATCGAACCAAGCCCATCACTGCTCCCACTACTACTCGACGCACTGGATATTTCATCCCTTTTCGTAGACCGCGGAACGATGAAGGAGGCCGGGCGATCCGAGGCGCGGGTCTGTGGAGGTGAGGATTTGGTTGGTACAACATTTGAGCTCGAAACAGAGGAACGGCGGCGGACAGGCGTTTGAGTAGTCTGTGGGCGGCCGTCTGCAACTACCTTTGATAGAGATACCGATGGAGTTGCAGGAGTCACAACTGGACGCCGGACGCTGGAGCTACGTTTTGGAGAGGTATACGTCTCTAGATCGACATTTTTGCGACTCGGCGATGAATGAGATGAATGTGGCACATCGAGGCGCCTTTCCGTGAAGTCAGCATGCATTTGGCGGCGCTGGTTGTGATTATGGTCTATCACGGAGGTGGTTGGAACAGATGTGGATATAGCATTCCCGCTAGAGCTACGTGAAAGGTTGCTACCGAGTGAAGAGTGGATCTGTTTCGGGCTACCTGTTCGACCTTTACCCGAGGCTATGGTTGTTGATGTCTTCCCTGACAGCGAACCTGTTCTGTTCGAAGGACTAGAATTGCCGCTATTTCTACGATCCATAGGCGGCATTGAAGCCTTTGGTGCAGTGTTAAGCCGTGAGGCGGTGATTGCGGATGGGGCGGGAGTGGGGCTGCCTCTTGTTCCGAGACTGTCTAGTGCGGCTTTGATGTCGGGAGGTATAGGTACTTGATGAACGATGCTAACAGATCTCCAGTCTGCAGCTTGGATCAGCTTGTATTCACCGGCGGCCGGTGGGCGACAACATCCAGGCCATCCCGGATTATGATAGCCAGCTTGCTTAGGAGGGGGATTTGTGCGAGCCCACTACAAGGGCGTGTGTGAGCGGTAGATATGGATTGATCACAGTGAGTATACTTTGCAATAACCACAGCCATTGAAAGAGTCGACTGGGTCAAAGGAATCAGTCCGACCGAAGTCTAAGTTGAGTACACTACAGCCTGATCGTCACCTTCGGCATTCTTGAGGAACAAGACGTCGATGCGTGGATGGGAGGTGCGGTTGCGGCATATATCGCGCTGGTGGGGGCACCTAGAGAGAGGCGGTGCTGAATGGGCGCTTGTGAGATTGTGTGGCGCTGGACCCACCTGGAGTGCGGGAAGGCTTTGCACATGGGACAGACGTTGACTGCCTGATCAATTGAGCCGTAGGCATAACACATTGTGTAAGGGAAAGGAGGGAGGTCGAAGATGAAGTGCTTGTACTAGGAGGAGCAGAGAAAGCAAAAGGGGGGTATCGATGTGTTTGTACTTGAGAGAAAGAATTACATGGAAGGCATGTGGTTCCCTGCCTGTGTTGGTGATCGGTCGGTTACAGTGAGCCATGAGTTTTCCAAACGACGATGGAGGGGTTTGGGATGGCTGATGAGGGGCAGCTTCTCACTGCTCGTCTTATATCCTGTCTTATCAGCCACGAGTTGGCGAACACCCACTCCTTTCGTCGCTCCTCATGCCCAACAACGAACACGCTGCATCGCCCAACATGGCAACAAATACCCAATGCATCTACAATTCAGTCTAGTCTCCCTGATTGCGGAGATGTCCCGATAATATCTTAACAGAAGCCCAAAGTCTGACCTCCAATGCCTGTACAGCCTTCGGGTCAATCTACCGGGTTCGGTAACGGCGCCAAATCCTGTATAGTCCCACCACATCATCTTTATCTCTTTAGCCATGGGCAAATCACAGAGCAAGCTCTCTCCCGACCAGCTTGCCGACCTCCAGAAGAATACATATTGTGCGTCCCTGTTACGATCGGTCGGTTATCTTCTCAAGCTCAAGTCCAACAGTTGATAAGAAAGAGCTCCAACAATGGTCTTTGCCTTACTGTCCCGCATGCATCGTTTTCCGTTCCTCACCATCATTCTAGGTATAAAGGTTTCCGCAAAGACTGTCCCTCGGGTCAGCTCGACAAAGCAGAATTCAGCAGGATATACAAGCAGTTCTTTCCCTTTGGCGACCCCGCCGAATTTGCCGATTATGTATTCAATGTATTCGATGAGAACAAGAACGGCACAATCGATTTTAAAGAGTTCATCTGCGCTCTGAGCGTCACCAGTCGTGGCCGGCTGGAGGAAAAACTTAAATGTGCGTCAACATCTCTGGATGATCGGCGACTCACTCAACGCACACTCGGTGCGTGTATCAGGGGCTTTCCAGCTTTACGATATCGATAAGGACGGTACCATTACATACGACGAGATGCTGCAGATCGTCCAATCAATATACAAGATGACTGGGGAGATGGTCAAGTTGCCTTCAGACGAGGACACACCAGAAAAGGCAGGCGCTTATTGTTCTGTCCCCGCAGGCGTTGAAAACCTTTGAACACAGCGCGTAGACAAAATATTTAGAAACATGGACAGGGACAAGGATGCGAAATTAACTTATGAAGAATTCGTGGAAGGCAGCAAACAGGATCCCACAATTGTACAGGTGAGTTCGGCTCGGGAATAACTCTTTTTTTTTTGGCACTGATACCAAGCTTGCTTACAGGCCTTGTCGTTGTATGACGGTTTGGTATAGTCAGTGTCAAGCCCAGAGTACCAACGTGCTTGAACTTTCTGATCGGGTTTTGTGAGCTATCTATTCTATAATCGTCTCGTCATGTATACCGCTTGTTTGTTATCTCTTTCCGGCCTTCGCTGAAAACACGGTTATGATACGACGTGTTCGTGCGGTGTCGATATGTGGTATCGATCTACTTATATGTAAACTACGTACTATCTGTAGCTGTAGGCAGAGTATGTAACTATGAATTCAGCCCTCTCAGGTGCGGATTGGGACTGCGTCTATTCAAGCCGGCCATATTTACGAAGTACTCTATCTTCAACATTTTCCCCAACCCATGAATACAGCCCTTCTGAAAAAGCAAGATTGTCCCGTTCCGCCTTGAAAAGCTTGTTGAAATCTTGGGGAGCGCCTGGTGTTGCACCAGCATTTGCAAATGGCGATGCAGTCATGTCACGGGAAGAATCAGCAGCTATTTGAGACACACATCAATAAGATCGATACGGCGAAGACTCAAAACTCACAGTTATCGCCACCGAGAATGAGGCGATAGAGACCATTGAGGCCAAAGAAATTGAGGAAATACCATGACAGCGACGACACCCATCGGACATCCATATCAGGAGTCTCTATTCCACGTTGTAGCATCGATTTGAATCCTAGTGTTAATGGGAAAGGCAGTTTGACTGTGTCACATACGTTAACAATATATGTTTTGATACATAGAAAGGTTACGCACTGAGGACAAAGCCCTGGAAAAAGAAATTAATCCATCCCATGATAACCATCTGTGGAACCATCATAACCATTTGAGTTTTCATTCCAGCCATCATACCGTCCATGGCTGCGGGATCCATAGGGTTTGGTTTGGGCGGGGCGGCGTCACCCTTGGGAGGACCGTCTTTCAGATAGGTTCCTGTTTCGTATGCCTCGGAAAGAGCACGGGAGATAGAAGTATAGTATTTAGGGGGTATAGGCGAGTTGGAAGCTGTAGCTCGAAGGATTTGTGACCGTATGAGCGCTCGTCTGGTAATAAGGGTCAACGTAGTAGTTTAATGATGACACCTTGACCCACTGTTCGCGAATTGCTGCGCGGGGCAGCTTTTTGGGGGAGGATTGGAGTAGAACTACAACATAATGCCGCAAGATCCCAACTAGTATCTGAGTAGTTTTGTAGGGTATTGAAGAGAAAGAAACATGCAACACGAACCATAACTAGCGTGATCGGGAATAAGACCCAGTCCCGAATTTGAGGGTCGAGGTACAGAGACGCTCTGTATTTGCCATTAACCGGCCATCCAAACGGAATATGCGAATGGCGGAGAAGGACTTACACTGAGCTCGACATGAGAGGCAAAAGTAACGATGTCGGTGACTGGCCTGTTGCCTAATTAGGCACGATCAATTGAGCGTTGCATCAGCCACGCCCACGCCTCCATCCAAAGATGCTCAGCGTTTCGGCTTGACGCCTTCAACACCCGCAATCTTCCCTGGTGGATACAGCTGTGATAATTACACTGCGATGAACAGCGCCCCGACTGCATTATTCGACTCCTATGAGCAGGACTTTCAACAATTTATTGATACAATTCGCCAGAAGCTCGAAGATGACGTCCATGACGAGCGTGCCGGTAAGTTGTACCTCGTTTGGGGAAGTGATTCGTATGATAAATTCATCTTAGAGCAAAGAAAGTCTGTCTTGAGACGGGTGGAGATGGAACTGGATGAGGCGGACGAAATGGTGAAGACCTTCATTTCAGATGTTCACCTCCGCTTTATTGAAGATATTACAGGTTTCTCAGATGGAAATAGAAATCCAAGGAATCCCCCAATCAGTCCGCGCACAGTATCATACCCGGCTTCGGAATTCGAAGGCAGATTTGTCTCGGTATAAGAAACTGCTCAAGGACCAGCAGTCTCAGGCTGCGCGCTCCGAGTTGTTTTCGTCGTCAGAACACTTTTCGACGTCAGACGATCCGTATGGGCCTAATAGTGACCGGTCAAGGCTACTAGCTGGAACGTCGTTACTTGAGGATGGGACAAAACGACTGCAAGATTCACAACGAATCGCACTGGAGACGGAGAACCAAGGGGCTGATATTCTGATGAACTTGCGAACGCAACGGGAACAAATAGAAAACTCGAGAAATACGGTGAGTTTTGAGGAAATAAAAATGCTAGGGCTCAAACCTGGCGCTTAGTTAAACATGGCGGACTCTTCTATCGATCGTGCTTCCGGAACGCTGAAGAAAATGATCAGACAGTGCGCATCGTTCCCTCCTTCACCGAAAAGTACCAATCCCTCTAAAAGATTCTTTTGATCTTACACCTAGGATGTACAAGCAACGCGTGGTCACCGCCGCTATCATTATTGTCCTCGTTCTCATCATCGGGATTGTCATTTGGGAAAAGCTTAGTTGATGGTCGATACTTATGAACTATAGAACAAGAGAGCAGCGCATGGAAATTAGACTTGCCACACTTAACATTTATGTTATAAGATTCACCGAACGTCTCGGACGAGAGGGCTTTTGATGTGTTTTAGAGCCAGTCAATATATATATATCGATGTTATACAGATACCACCAGATGGACGAAAGCATTCTGAATAGATGAGAAAAAGGTGAAAGGAATATTAAGCAGTCTATTTTACAGAGCTCGAGAGTATCC
>CEMJ01393792.1:31358-60179 GCA_900068955.1 Clitocybe nebularis | reverse complement strand
CCACCTTCCTCATCGTATCCTCGCCCTCTTCGTGGTTGCTGCGTTAGAGGGCCCTGAGGAGTACCAGGGTTACTTGAATACCCGCTATATGGATTATCAGAGCGCGCTGATGCATGAGCATCATACCCATTGTTGCGCGCCTCGGGAATAGAGTGAGAATAGCTCGACACATCATCGTAAGCCAGCCCACTAGGCGGAGACCGTCTCCGGGATGGGTCCGCTTGTGAAGTTGCACGTCCCTGATAAACATCGTGCGGATCATAATTCCCGCCGCCTCCACTCGGAGGGTTATATTGGTTTGGAACGTGATGTTGACCATATGGAGCAGCAGCGGAGGACAAATGTGTTGTACTTTCGTGATCTTCGTCGTATATCGGGTGGTGCTGGTATGCAGGCTCTTCGTGAGGAATGGTAACTGATGACTGTTGGAAATGTGCATAAGAGCCAGGTGGTTGGTGGGTAGAATAAGGGTTGTAGGCGGGCATGGGAGGCGGATAATCCCCCGTCATAGTGGAATTCTTGTCAGAGTTATAATAGTAATAATCTTGGGTATAGGTGCTAGGCGGTGCAGCACGTGTATTCATCGATATACTATCATCGACGTCGTCATCAACAGAGAGGTTGGGGAGCGTCGGTTGTGGAAGAGGTTTGGCGATCATTTCGCCCTTCTTGTTCTTCAAATGGGAGTAATCACCCATGGCTTCTTTCTGTGCTAGCTTCGCAGCATCAGCAAGTCGCTGCTTCTGCCTGCGTTTGATAACGGCGCCGATACGCTACAAAAGGTAATAAATGATCAATGTGACTGATTTATCAATTTTATGATTGATCTGTACCTTGTCGACTTTGTGACAACAGTATTCCTGGATTGGGTGATGTCAATTACAATCCCTTAAGCGAATCCGATACCAAACGAACCTTGAGATTGCCCCTGATGTGACAGAGAAGCGGAATATAGCAGATGCCAGCAACAATGAGAACGAGCAATGACCCGGCGAAGACGGTAACAGTAAAGAACGTTGTTACCGTCAGCAGGGAGGTCGACAAACTATTGTTTGCAAAATATTTGCCAATGTCATACCAATTTCCTGGTCCATCACGTTTTGCAAGGAAAATGGCATATAGTGTGAGTGCGTTGATGGTCTGACGCGGAGCATCCGCCAGGAGAACCCGCTTCCAACCTGATACAAGCTTTACTTTTTTGCGCTGAATGCTCAATATGGCACTCACTCTTGAAGACGAAGAAAACGAAGAAGGCAAAATCGTCGCTGGTCTTTGTGGAGTTGCTGATATGGTCAAAGAAACAAAAATGATCATAAGACCCTACGGAAGCATGAGCCAACGGTGAAGAGTGGAGTTAATCAAGGTTAACATACTGAGGGAGTAATAATGATTGGCCATGACGTTGGTGAAAGCATAGGAGATATCTCGGCTGGCGATGATTTTCTTCGACTTCCGAGATTCATACGCCAGCTACAGCATGACTTGTTAGACTGAAAGGCTGTACAACCGGGGCAATCGACGTACAAGTAGGAAAGAGAAAATGATGCAACCAACGAACAACCACTTTCCAGTTTCAAATGGAATGAAGACACAACCATCAAGATCTTTACACTGGTTGAAAATCTCATTTGACCAAGTTTTTGTGGACAACATGGTCACGGCTGAGAAGATATCTAGGATGTAAACGAGGAAGGACTTGAGGACGATAAGATAAAGCCAGAGATATCTGGGTCAATGTTAGCGTCATTACCAGACCTTTTAAATGGATACAAACTTCATGCGCATGCCAAACCCGTTGTCAGTGAATTCCCGGGTGTCAACGAAGTCGAACTATTCTGCAAGTCAGCCGCAAGCGCCAGGGGAGATGAAAAGTGGCCAACCTTGTGATCTGGAACGACCTCTCTCTTCCATTTTGGACCACCACACATACCTAATGTTCACGATGACTAGAAAATATTATATAGGTTGAGGTCAAAGGCGAGGGTAGGGACCAGAGCCAGCCAGTCGCATATAGAGCTTGAACGACGGGGAGATGAAAGAGCGAGCAGCTAGAGGAGCTAGCTAACGGTGGGCGAGGGCGTGAAAGGAGAGAAGGACAACTTGAGGTGCACGTTGAACAGGACTGATGCAAAACGGTGGTAGGGAAGAGCGGGCGACTGACAACAACATTTGATCGCGTCCGGGTGTTCGGCAATTGCCGACCACATAGACTTCTAACAATGACCACCATTCAGAAAATAAAGGCAAGTCCTCCCTGATCTATTGTCCCCTCAATTGCCATAATCAATACCATCAGGAAATCGAAGATGAGATGGTGACTTTGCCGTTCTATCCCTATTTGTTCGCTTGATCGTGATTGTATTTTCTAGGCCAAAAGTATGCAGTTTCGTCCGTGGTGTAATCTAATGGTACTTAACAGCTTTATATAGCCCAAAAGAATAAGGCCACAAGCTACCATCTTGGGCAGCTAAAGGCCAAGATTGCAAAGCTCAGGCGTGAGCTTATTTCACCAACCGGCGGCAGTGGTGGTGGTGGCGGGGGTTTAGGTTTCGATGTAGCAAGGTAAGTGTCACTCATGTTCATTTGATACTCGATCGGCCGACTTCAACTTCGACAGAACGGGTATAGCATCTGTAGGCTTCGTTGGCTTCCCTTCAGTGGGAAAGGTTGGAAAGCATCTATATTTACTTCTTCACTATTAACATTTAACGCACTTAGTCGACACTAATGTCAAAACTGACTGGGACTCATTCAGAAGTGTCTGAGATCGACTTCACAACTCTCACAACGGTCCCTGGTACCGTAAAGGTACATGGGGCACCGATCCAGATTCTTGATTTACGTGGGTTATTCCTACTTCAGTTCCGGTAGGGGTGGATTCTGGCTAACACCTATCTACTAGCGGGTATCATTGAGGGAGCCAACGACGGCCGAGGTAGAGGTCGCCAAGGTATGTCTTGTTAGTTCTCCAACAAAATATTCCCCTCAAACGAAATGTGCCAATAGTAATCGCTGGTACGGATGCTCGTCGCCACCATTATGATACCAAGTCTGACTCTTGATCGCAGTTGCTCGTACATGCAACTTGATTTTCATTGTTCTTGATGTTCTTAAACCCCTCGGTGATAAGACAATTATTGAATCCGAACTGGAAGGTTTCGGTATCAGGCTAAACAAACGGCCTCCTGCCATCATCGTCCGAAGGAAAGAGAAAGGCGGTATAGCAATCACTAATACCGTCCCTCTGACAAATATCGACCACGATGAAATCAAAGCTATCCTGGGAGAGTACAAAATCAGCAACGCCGATGTAGCCATCCGCGAACCTGGAGCTACGGCTGATGATTTGGTAGATGTTGTAGAAGGGAATCGGTAAGTAAGATTCTGTCATACAGTCCGTTACAATGTTGACCGGTCAATATCGTAGAGTATATATTCCAGCTTTATATGTAGGTGCATCTTGCTCTGTTCATATTACAGATTTTCATTGTCAAAACACAGATCCTAAATAAGGTGTTTATCTCTCCCAGGGGCATAACGACATCCTGACTTATTCCATACCAGATTGACGCAATCTCAATAGAAGAGCTTGACCTCCTGTACGTCCTTTTCCCCTTTTAACGCTGCGCAGCTCAATGTGTATCCCAGTTATAAAATCCCTCATTCTGTTCCGATATCGTCTCGTGAATGGCTTAATATCGACGAACTAATCCAACAAATGTGGGAAACACTCGACCTTGTCCGCGTCTACACAAAACCACGAGGCCTTGCTCCTGATTACACACAACCTGTCGTGCTTCGCCAGGGTAAATGCAGCATAGAGGACTTCTGTAATTCTATCCACAAGGAGATTGCGAAGCAGATGAAATAGTAAGTTCTTTTGTCAGTGTGTAGAATTTATTGTATTTATGATGTTTTCTTGCTGTTCTATAGTGCTATTGTGTGGGGTGCTAGTGCTAAGCACTCACGTGGACAAAAAGTGGGTCTGGATCATATTCTGGAAGATGAAGATGGTATGAATTCTTCACCCTATTCTTCGTTAACGTTTTGACGGACTGGTTGCCCTTCACTTTCAGTCGTTCACATCTCCAAGAAATAGAACAGCAACGCATATTGTGTAACTAAAAAAATACAAAGTGTATCTAGCCCTTCCTGGAACGTTGAAAAAAGGACGTCTATTTAAGGGCACTAAGTTGCCCTTGGTATGTTGTTTCCTCGTGTAAATAGATGAACGTCAACCTTAAGAATCCCCATACCAAACCTACGGCACAATATACGCTCGTCATCATGAGAGGTAAAAACTCCATCACTTCGAGCGCCCCTGTCGCCAATTTCCCTTCAGGTTCGGGGCATGAGAAATCAGTAGAAGGAATACATGTGCCCCCCATTCCTTGTCGATGCCCTATATACACAGGGAAGACACTGGTAAAAAGCAGGAGCAACGGGAAACCGGCAAGATATATCTTTTCGAGGCCGTCCATAATTACATATGTAAGGGATTTGGGAAATCTGCAAGTTTCTAAGATGTGGCGGGGATACCAAGGCTTCCAGATACACTTACTCATAGACACGGTGACTCAAAGAGCCATAGACGAAAAGCACCCAAAGAATAGAATATACGATTTTGATAATGGATTCTGACGCATCATTAATTTGTGAACAAAAATAAAGATGCGAGCAAACGTACCTCCAGGCGTGAATAAGAGTGGGAAAAGAGAAAAGATGCCGGCAACGCTAGCTATAATAAAGGTGCGGAAATAGGCATGTCTCTCTCCAGAAAGTAAACTGTTATTGATTGGGATTAAAATATGGGAGATTGAAACAAAAGGAAGAAACGGTACCTTAGAGGAACCAGAACCAATAACACAGCCTTCTCGTGCACATGCCAGCCGAAAAGGAATGATGTGTATCCGCAGAGTGTCAGCGCCGTCAAGAAAGATTTAAATGTTGGAGTCCGCCAGAGTTTAAAAAGCCAGATCTATTCTCTCGTCAGCCCAAAAGTAGCTGTTCCAGATATTGGTAATACTAACCGATTGAAACGCCAGAGTCATGATGAAGGTGTGAATTGGTTTGACGTTTGGAAGGATGGCAAAAGATGTGTCACCGACAAGTCCGCGAGATGTTGACGCGATTCCAGATGCATCAATCACCACGGCTGCTCCCATACGTTTAACATCTAAAACAAAGTGCTTAATGTGGATATTGAGGATGAAATCCTATACTCTCACATTGAAGAAGGACCCGATCAACGGCCGTTACCAACGCCCACATATTCGGGGCCCAGTATGCGTGGTTGAGCCCTCTTGTGAAGGGAAATAATCGAGATAGTAACTGTGGAATCTGGCCCATGACGATAAATGGACCAAGTGAAGCCACAAATACTCCAATAACTGCATTTGCCAATGATAGAAAATTCTTGATCTCCAGCTGCCCGGAAGGAGACAAACAAAAAGAGCGAAGCAAGTAAACGAAATATGCCGGCTATATAACTCCCAATGAGTCTGGAGGCAGGTTTGCAGAGAAGATTGAACAATACCGCTAAATACATATAGATATGTTTGAAGTTTAGTAACACGGCAAATAGGATCCCGCTAAATAATTTGTTTCCCTATAGACAGTTATCAATATCCTTGAGCATGTTCCCAGGAACCAGGCTTACATTTCGAGCCATCAAAATTGACCATAAAAGGATTCCAAACATGAAACCATTATATTGGAAATGCATGTGATCAACGATCAGGAATCCCGGGTGAAGGAAGAGAGAGGCTGAGATGATACGTTGAGTTGGAGGATCCACAGAACCACGAACAAATCTGATTCAAGAAGGTCAAGCAGTATTGCACTTGAATAACTAAATCAAATCTGTACCTGAGGAGGGCTGCAGCGAGAACCAACTCTGTGAGGATGACGGTTGTCCGCTGGTATGCTATCACAGACCAGCTTTCATAGTTGAGGTTGTTGATATTAACGATTTGGGGGTCAATAAAAGATGCGGGTATCGAAAGAAGCTTCTCAAAATAAGCAAAAAACGGTGGGTAATCGAGCGCTAGTGAAACCTTGCTTTAATACGTGAAGAGAGAGATGTCAAGGGCCCTTACTCCATTCTGAGGTTGTCTAAACAAGTACAGCGTAAACCAGACTTGATATTCTCAAAATAAGACTAACTCACGTCGAAGTACCACTTGGATATCGGGAGCGAGTGTGTGATTGCAAGCCAATTTCTATGAACCTCGAAGTCTGTAGACCGACTACGGCAAATAGGAATATCTGAGTCTCGTCCTATGGATTCCCCCAAATAATGAACGAAACTCACTACGACGGGTACAAAAGTAGTTTTAGACACGTGGACAGGATTAGTATGTCCCATTCTGAAGTTTCCACATCCCAATGAAACCAACGTGATTTTCGAGGTATCTCAGAGCTATCTGGTAGAGCTGTAGCGGGATTTAGATGGGACGACGAAGGTCTCCGACGGAGTGTTGAGCTATCCCCGTCCATGGGCTAGTTAAATTGAGAGGCGTATAGATGAGTTGTCATAAAAACGGTCACGTGAAAATATGATTCTTGAATTGGAGCCAGTCTCCAATTGAGTGACGAACGACGAACGTCGGCGAACACGCAACACAATGAGTGAACAGGCCATAGTCTCAAAAACCACGGGGGATGCCGCCGCAGGGTATGCTGCGAAATTACATACCACCTCCAGGCTGATATTTTATTCCAATTAGTGGTGTACTTGTCAAACTACTCATTTTCAGTCTCTCTCTAGGCATCGTTCCCATAACGTCCTATTTTGTTTCCTTGAAATACATATGGAACGGTTCGACGCCATCCTCTATGTGACACCCACAGACATCCTAAATCACTTCGACAGGAAACTCTACTTATGCAGCAATCAGTGCAGTGGTTGCAGCGAATGCTGTTTTAGTTGCCTATATCATAACCTCACTGTTGGAAGACAGAGAAACAACATCACCAAAGAGTGCCCCAGAAACCAAAAAGCGACAGTAACACCCTGGTCAACACACTACCCCCGCGCCCACCTGAAATACTGCGAAAAAAACCCACCGCAGTTTCTCTCGTTACAGCGAATGAATTTCATCTTCTGGACCGAATCCTCGTTGATTGTGCTACTAATATTTATAAATACAATTCTCTACATTATTCCTTGTGTACATGGTGGTAAATCGTAGAAGTTAAAAACACCAACCAGTGATGTTCGGTGTGGATTGATTTAGAGGTTACAGAAGTCCCAAGTACCACAAAGCAAATTATACCGCGTATCCCCACTGCACTTTCCCGTCACCAATAGCATCATTGGGTATAACTGCTATATCTGATATATTTGAGTGCTGGGGGGGGGGACATCAGAAAATACTGAGGAAAATATGTAGTTAGACCCACCAGGTGAGGGAATGTATTCGGGTAGAGGCCCCCAGGGCATGGATGTTCCCTAGCATCAGGTGAAGTGTGTGTGGTAGCTAGTGGGGCACTCAGGGTGGTCCTATGTGCAGAAGGAATTTGGAGGCTCTCAGAGCGAAATTTAGACGTCGAATGAGCAGTGCGCAACGGGCGGTCGACGGCCGACATATGATGCACGGGATTTTTCAAAGGCTTCGGGGGGATTGGGGGAGTCGGTAGAGGACTATTTGGAGGACTGGAGGGAGGCGACAGGTTGTAAAGATGCCGTACAGATGGGCCCCTCGGAGAGGAACCCGCCGACAGAGGCTTCCGGGAGATTGGACAGTCCAGAGAATAGGGAGGACGGGAAGTAGTAGGCGTTGCAAGTGGGGTAGAATCCGCGGAGCTAAATGATGGTGAAGGTGGCAGCCTAGCAACTGTAGGGGTGGGGAATAAGACCAGCGGCTTGGGCCTCTTTCGAATGGTTAATGGGGGAGGTGGAGGAAACAAAGCGAGGGGGAAATCCTGCGAATTTTCTGGACTTCTTGTGTTGGGCGTGGCTTGAAGCCTCGCATCAGCTGTAGAGGGTCTTTCTCTGATGTAAGGGAGGTACGGACTAGATCCAGTCATATGATAAAGACTACGAGGATTAGGAAGATCGGATAGGTCAAGAACAGCATGTGCTGTCCTCGTCCTAGATTTCAGAGAATCCGACGGGTTATGGGGGTTCGTTGTAGTTATGACCAGTGAAGCAGTCCTGACGTTCTCGTTTAAACGAGAGGACTCTGGATCAGATTTACTGTGGCCGTTGGGAACGGTGTCGGATGATGCTTCCGTCGACGAATGGGGTTTAGACTCTAGTGAGCCTCGGTCATCGTTTGGCCAGCCCAATTCCAGATTCGACCCTGAGCTATCCTGTTCGAGTTTATTTGTTTTCGGCTGGCCAATTGGTCGGATGGAAGGTCGCGAGGGGGTATTAGGACGTGAAGGTCTGGTCTGTGGTGCCGGGGCAAATCTTACACGGTTAGGGGACCGCGAGGCGCCCATCTCAGGGACGTCTTGGTCGGGGGAGCGGGAATAAAGGTTGAGAGAAGGTGGGCGGGGAGGGCGCCGTGGTACGTTCGGATTCGATGAGTGGTCAGTGAGGGTGGAAGGTCGGGGATACCGTATATGATAATTCGGGGGGCCATGGGAGGGATTCTGGGGAGGACCGTGGGTCGAGTTAAACAAGGCTCCGTGATTTCCACCAAGAACTAGATGAGCTCGTAATGGCTCACAGTTCTCAGACCCTGGAGAAGTGGGATTCTCCGTTTTACTTCTGTGGTAATTCACCTGTGAAGAACGGGTGGTTGGGTCAGGTAAGCCCTGTAAAAGTATCTGTGAATCCCATGATATTGGCTGCAGGGGCTTCATCTCGGAAAGGATGGGCCCTGTATAGGGCGGGATTTGAAGTGAATCGAATGATACCTGATCTGGTGACGATGGAAGGGAACTGTTACTGGACAATTTGGCTGAGTCCTTCTTCCTCCAGGTATTTCGCAGAAATGAGACGGTCTTCATACTGCCTTGAAAGATGGATGGTCAATGCCAGACGTGGGACGGATGGGATCGTGTCCGGAGCTCCTAGTACATTAGACAAGCGATTTCTGTCAATGGATAGGCAGTTATATAGAAATATAAATAAGGATCCAATACTTCATTTTTTTCGCACAACCGTGAGGTTTGTTCTAGAGATATTTCAGGGGTTCCTGGTTCCATCTCGTAAGAGTATAACTTATCGTACACCTTGGGTCCTTGATTGACAGTCATTGACATAGTACCTCCTTTCTGTTCCCGATCACGATCACATTTATGGTATGTCACGCCCCTTAGCCGTGTGCTCACCATCCCGTTAAACTCCACTGGACACAGGCCTGGGCAATCCGGGATGTGGTGTTAACTTGAAAATTCTAGATGATTTCGGCTTGGTCCACTTCCAGATATTAATACCATAAGATCTGATGCGACGGAGTGATTGGTGATAGCGAGAGGCATTAGAAAACCGTACGCACATTGATATTCAACTTCAAACTGCCTTCTGAGGTTCCATCGAAATCTTATCATTTCCGTTCTTGTCGAGATTGCCGCTCTCGTGCACCGCACTGACTACATCTCTCAGCTAATTCCGCATGCATAAAGACACCACCTATAATGGTTTGGCAGGCTCAGGGCGAAAACAGTCAATCTTTTGATCATTTAAGAACTGACGCTTCGATTTCCGTCTTCCATGCCAGCGTGTGACGGTTTTCTAAGCTTCATTGCCAGGCTCCATTGCCAAGGAAAGGTTCTCCTAGACGGTCCAAAGTGACCCGGGGTTCCGCTGAGGTCTGTTAATATTGGGACAGCCGCTCGGTGTCGAGTTCCACCTAATACATGAGCTGGGAAGTTGCGGCATTTATCAGAACTCGATTTATGTCGAGAGGTCGTACCTGTAGTTTGATCCGTTGTCGGCGTGAGGCGAGGGAGGCCGCGGAGAAACATATTCCAATCTAATCTTATGGAGTGACATGTCGGATCTAGACTTAGAAAGCTGGCAGGATGAAAGTTCAACACTGGGAACAAATGTCAGCAGCCACTCGAATGATAGAAAATGAAGGCTATTCCCGTTGACTTGTTGTATGGAAACCAGCCCCGTTCCCCATCCATAGCCAAGGCTCATACTCCGTCGTATGTATACTGGCTGTGCCTTGGGATGTTAGAGAGGGGTAAGTGCTTTCGTTAGCTTTCATCTTCCCACGTTTAGTAGCTGGGCTTTCTTCCGGCTAGCCAATGCATATGTCAAACTCCACCTGCATAAAACTTCTTTTCCAAAGGTATGGGTCCGTTCCATGTCCACGCACCTCCCGTTGGTGTCCAACCCGAAGAAGTGGCAGGCTACCTAGGCACACATCAATCAAATGACAGGTTCGGTCAACTTCTTATCACCTTCCACTTCTGCAGACTACTAGCGCACGAGAGAGCGGAGGTGTTCAATTAAATCTCTCCCATATGCTCCTCATTCTACGCTCCGTGGAAGCTTTAACTCCACCGTTCCTGCATTCTCATTCATCTCGTATTTTGTTTATAAGGTTCATCAGCTGCGGCTTCTAATTCTGAATGTACATCACATGGAAGTCGAGTTCCAGTATGGTAGTACCCATTCATTTAAAGAGATCAGATACAGACATTCGGAATAACTACTGGTGACAAGCATAAAGTACATACAATCTACGGGAAACAATGCGAGGCTCGAATAAAATAAGATCAGGTGCGGTGTAGTGATGATATAAGTGACATAAATGAATTGGATCGAGATGGAAATTTCATAGTTTAGAAGTCCTCGTCAAGTACACTGTTTAGAAATCTTCGTCAAGTACACTGTTGGATAATACCATCAGCTAAAATACATCCATATAAATAAATGAACCTACAATGCCTTAGAGGACTGCGCAGTACTCTCTGTACTTCCTGAATGGTTGATACCAGCTTTAGAATAATCCGACACCCGCTTCTCAAAGAAGTTTGTTTTCCCCTGGAGTGAGATCATGTCCATGAAGTCAAATGGGTTGGTAGAATTGTACACTTTGTCGTTGCCAAGGGCGACCAGAAGACGGTCAGCAACGAATTCGATATATTGGCACATCAGTTCTGCATTCATGCCGATGAGCTTCACAGGCAGAGCATCTAGATAATTGTGAGCCAAGTATAATCAACGAAGGGAAAACATATACCTGTCAGGAATTCTTGCTCAATAACGACAGCTTGAGTGATGATAGCCTTCACTGTATCAGGATGAGGGCGACGCTTGAGGTGACTGAATAGCAGACAAGCGAAGTCGGTGTGCATTCCCTCGTCCCGACTAATGAGTTCATTAGAGAAGGTCAAGCCCGGCATCAACCCACGCTTCTTCATCCAAAAGATAGAGGCGAATGACCCTGAGAAGAAGATACCCTCAACAGCTGCGAAAGCAACAAGGCGTTCGCCGAAAGTTGAACGTTGATCGGAAATCCATTTCAAAGCCCAATCAGCCTTGCGCTTGATACAAGGAATTGTTTCAATAGCATCGAAGAGGTACTCGCGTTCAGCGGCATCTTTTATGTAGGTGTCAATGAGCAAAGAGTAAGCCTCGGAGTGGATGTTCTCCATCATGATCTGGAATCCGTAGAAGCAACGAGCTTCTGCAACTTGAACCTCATTCGAAAATCTCTCAATGAGATTCTCATTAACAATGCCGTCGGATGCAGCGAAAAAGGCGAGCACGTGGGAGATGAAATGACGCTCGTTATCATTGAGTCGGTTGGTCCAATCGTGAATATCCTTGGAAAGGTCCATCTCCTCTGCAGTCCAAAAAGAGGCCTCGGCCTTCTTATACATCTGCCAAATCTGCATTTGGATTAGACGTGTTCGGGTATCAGGAAGGAAAACATACTTCATGATATTGGATGGGAAACAACACGAAACGACGACGCGATTCTTTGAGCAAGGGCTCCTCGCCTAGCCGACAAGCGTTAATAACAACAGAAATAAGCAGACCCAACGAAAAATCTCACTTTCAGGTAAGTCTATATCACCAACAAACTTCTTCCTTAATACTTCAAGGTCGTCTTCAGAATCCTCCTCTTCAACTGTCTCCGGAGAGTTCGAGAGGCGTTTGTCATCGACAACTTTCAACGCCGACTTCTTTGAAGGTTTGGTGGGACTGTCAAAGCTAAAGGCAGCAAGGGAGGCAGCTGCCTACAGAACAGTCAGGTTAATTAGTGACGACGCGACGCGACAGGAAGATGCCACACCTTCTTGCTGGGAGTGGGAGCAGGGGAGGCGGGACGTTGGGAGATAGTCGTCATTTGAAAATGAAGGAGGAAATGAGAGAGAGAAGGTAGTTTTGTGGAAGGGGGTCGTGGAAGGAACTGAAGAGTAAGGATTGGAGAATCGTTGATTTTATAATGTTTTTTTCCAGCACACGCGTATGGTTGTGTTTGGCAAAGTTCAACCATCAATTAGCTTCGTGACCCGTGTTCTTTGCCTTTATTGACGTGTTTATGATTGATAATCCAGAGTCTGGGCACATCTCGATGCCGAAAAATCGACGCCACTGATCTTGAAATGTCTCCGACGTAGTCATCCAAGGCAGCCCCTCTACTTCAATGACATCAACTAACTAACCGTGTGATATACCTTCGTTATTAGGAAGGTATTACATCATCATCTTCATTTTTGCTTCTCCACCAATTCTCCACTTGCCTCTGATCACCTCCACTTGTCACAAACTCATCCAGGGATGCTGTATTCAAGGAAAACACACACAAGGTGGCACTAAAGTCCAATCCAGTAATTCCTACTTCAGTTTTGGATTACTATTTGACTGACCTGACTAGTTTCATATCCAATGCATCAACACATGATGGTGTCCCCATTCTGTGAGATACTATCTTCCAATACTGCCTTGTAATGGTGTGATCTATTTACGGTAATGTATTCTGATATGATTATTCCTGTACCAGTATGTTTGCCTCTTCTTTCTACTCTAAACATTGGGTAGCTTTAAATACATGTAGCTACAATTTTGTACAACACCAACAAATAAAAACCCGAGCTTTACAACTGTTACTACCTCGTTGCAAGAATCAACCATGTGACACAGCGATCTTATCACCTATTGTAACATANNNNTAACATAAGAAGCTCTGACAAAGAGAATCTGCTTGTAGACCAACATCAAGTTCCACAAATGTATCATGAACAGTCACCAACTGCATCTGCACCTAGTATCTGAGATGATCAGATGTGATAGACCTATTAATCCAATTTGGAGAATGACAAGTTTGTCGGCTGTAGGAGAACCTACTGCTGACTCACACAGGGTTTTGATTGTTTGTCCTGCCAGAATTGGGTCAGTAGGTGTTTTCACTCCTCTTATCAGTAAAGGTAGCTAGGTGTTCCATAGCATAGGTATATGATGTGCATCTATGTGATATGTACGGAAACCGGTTGTTCCTAATCGGGACCGCGCCGTGATAAACCACCACCAGCTGGCAGCCACCACCACCCAGATAGTTGATAGCCGACAATTGATGATCGTCGATGATCATCAAAAGTAATGCATTACTTTTGATTAATGCGTCACGTGTAACATATCTTACATAATATAAATGTCAAGATTCAAGAAACACCACTAGCGTCTACCTCAACCATGTTTCGTTGGTCGCAATCCTTTTTCCAACGCCCACCACCTGTCCCACCCTGGATGTACTGGTCGCCGTCAATCATTTTTCTTTCCCAGTACTTTTATGTCCCCCATTATATCACTGGAAGAAGTATGCAGGTTTGTTAACTTTCCTTGCTTTGTCTTTGTAGCCTATAACTTCTATGGTCTTAGCTAGCCAACACTAAATCCGGAATCCTCTCTGTGGCGGGATATTGGAATCTTCGATCGGCATTCAATCCATACACAATGTTCTTACGCGAGGGATGATATCGTAGCCCTGCGGTAGGTTGTATGGTCGAAGTCTTTACACCCATCTGACAACCGACAGGTCCCCCGATAATGCACGCCGCAGGCTTGTTAAGCGAATAGTTGGTGTAGAAGGGGACTTTATTGCGACACTACCCCCTTATCCCGAAGCTACCGTCCGCATCCCCTCGGGACATGTTTGGATTGAAGGTCAATCAATATTATATCTGATTATGGAACTTTTTGAAACCCCCCTTCAGGAGATGAACCATTTCATGGTAACGACAGCAACTTGTTAGGACCAGTATGTAATATTTTTCATTCACGGGCTTGAGTAATCACAGAAGTTTCAGGTTCCTGCGGCTCTGGTTGAATCTAAGTTAGTCTTCATTATCTGGCCTCTCAACCGCTTCGGATATCCTCCCAAACCACATCTCCCTGCGGACTCGTGCGGGCCGTCATCTCGTGAAGCAAAGGAAATACTCGAGAAAGATAGAAACCGAAAACTCAGAGTCAAAACAAGTCCAGCAGAAGAGCTTGTGCTGAATTAGAATATGACATGCAAATTTTTTAGCATCACCCGATAGGAATACCCAATTTCATATTTTCTCTGGCCTGGAAATCGAATCTGTGCTTGGATCAAAACCCAGGATTCGATTTGCCTCTGGTGAACCCGCAAGGGGGACATCCTTGCGGAGAGAGACGGACACAGGCGATATCCCTTCGTTGTAGGCCAGTGCGAAAATGACGTCCATATCTAAACGGAGGCATGAGCTTAACAACAAGGTTAAAGGGCAAATGACCAACGACCTTCTAATGACCTGCCTGCGGTTTCTGAAGCAGAGAGTTAGTAACAGTGTACGGGCAAGTAAACAAATCTTGACCTGGGAAGAATAGATACACTGCAGGTATAAGCATGGCATTCAATGAAGCAAATACTGAATACTATGGGTCAAGATGGTTCCCTATAATGGAATAGCTAAAGCGCACTGATGTATGTTCGCCATTGGATATTTTCGAAGGACGGTCCTGTGATCATAACAACCAGGAAATTCCATATCCAATTACTTGCCTGTACGAGGTTAGGTTAATGATATGAAGGACAGAAGTTTACATACTGTTGAGAGAGCATTAGCGGGACCTCTCATACGAAGCCCCACAATCTCAGCTGGCTATATATGATGTAATTGATACTGAGAAGCAAGAGGTAAAGATAGACCGCTTACATATAACCATGTCATCCCCAGCCAGCCAACGGCAAAGAAGGAGTTGAACACGAATAGAAGAACCGCGCTCACAACCTTTGCAGCGGCGTTGTTGATGCTACCGAGAACTGCAAGAAGTACCATCGTAATACATTGGCCAGTTGCACCAAAAAGCATCAATTTTCGCCGCCCGATTCGATCGATGATGAAGATGGCGACAAGAGAAGCTAGGAAATATTCCGTAGCATTACACGCCGCAATTATACGAGATCTGGTGTCTGATATGCCTAAGCGTTCGAATAGGAGTGTCTGGTATGTAGGTGAGTGGGAGTGGATGGGTGAACTATTTGATTGATCTGCTCACAGCGTAATATGTAATCAGGTTAATTCCTGTAATCTTCACCGCGGTCAGACAGATCTGGAGCAATGTTGATGACGATTAGACATACCTGCTGAAAACACTGTATAACAATTCCCAGAGAAACCCTCCTCAAATTTTGAGAACGGCCCCCGGTAAAAAGCTCTTTTAGGGAAACGGGGTTGCCTTCAGGGCTACCTTTTTCATTTGATGCAGGGAACTTCTTGTGTGAGCCGACGCCCTCCAGGGCAACAGCTTCGCTGATGGCATTGAATGTACGCCTGACCTCGGGGTCTGATATTGGCTTGTCGTCCAACGCAGATATAACAGCCATAGCTTCTGCAGGCCTATTGGCTTTCAGGAGCCTAACAACATCGTTAGTACACATAGCGCACACAATAATGACTAATTTACCACCGCGGGGATTCAGGTAGCTGAGATAGGTGCAGTGAGTAACGAGGTGGGGGCTGATCGAAAACAACCATACAAAACCAATAGTTCCGATCATTATTAAAGCGAATATGATCTGGAGGGCAATAGGAGCCCTCCACTGTGCGGATGAGCCACTGGCCCAAAATCTGTGGAATGTGTAGTGAGAATCAATGGAAAGGAGAATTAACATAGCCAATACAATGCAAAATCGATCCACTGGAGTGAGAAAGAATCGATCGTCTGAGCGCAAGTTCCAAACAATATATGGGATATATACGAACGTAGCTGCATATAGTTATCAGGATTAGGTATTCGGTACGGAGCCTTGAGCACTTACGAGACCATGATACCAAATGTGATTAGACTTCCTTCAATCATTATTAAGCTTCCGCGATGAGCAGCAGGCGAGCACTCGGCGTGATAGGCGGGGACAGTTGATGTCTGCATTAGTTAGCGATGGAGTAATTCATTATGCGGGACAACGAACATTTAGACCATTTCCAAGCCCGGTAATAATACGAGCGACGATGATCTGGGCGTAACTAAATGATGTTGCCTGAAGGATAGCCCCAATGATCATGATTACCCCCCCTAAAACTATGGTTCTACGCCGGCCAAGTCTATCTCCCACCCACAGATTAGAAAGTGCTCCAAACAAACAGCCGATTTCCTGGTTAAGTTATCAATGAGAGGATGTTGGGAGGTTATCCCACGGAAGTGAACACAAACATATATGGCGACGAGAAGGCTTTGCAATGTTGCATGATTCCGGTGTGCGTCGTTGACAAGTACCTCCGGAAATGTTTTCACGAACTGTGCGATATATCGGTACATCGAATTTTCAATGTATTGGTCTTTACTAACCTGCTTGGAAGTCAATAGGGAGGACATAACACCCTGGTCATAACTACATTGGTACGATGTTAGAAGAGCTTTCGCGGTTGGGTGCAATTGAAAAGCACATACCCGAATAGGGTGAACCCCGTTCCCGTTACAAAGGCCAGGGCTGCCGTCAATCTTGGGCCTCGCAAGGACAGGCTATGTGATTCCACCTCGGCCTCAAACTCTGGTGAGTCGTAAACTGTATCAGACATGGAAGCAAGCTGTAAGAGTGCTGGATCCAGGGGATGGGGATGAGACTTTATACCTTAGGCATCCTTATGTAAATAAGAATAGAATCAAGAGTCACGGGTGGAGATTTTGAGGTGTGGTGGTGGTGCTTCTGTGATGCCAACGTCGTTTAATCGATGTCGGACCCCACGGTATAGTGGCCTAGAGCTCCTGTGGGTAATCTCTTGTGTCTAATAAGACGAGCGAGGCGGAGGTGTGTATAATGCAATCCAGCAAGTGGGTTGAGAGGAGGACTAGGTATACGAAATCATGTTTATCATGATGATATTTTGGGTTGAGGTTAATGGCGGCAACTTAAAAGGTCCGCTAATCATGGCATCTGCCAAAAACCTGCCAGTGACCAATCCATGGATGTTCTCCCCCGGCCTGCTTTCGAGATATTAGTAATTGTAAGGTGTTAACCTTGAATCTTGCCATAGTACTGGTGGTACCTCTGCGACACATAATAGTTAGGAGCTGACGCCCGTGAAATGGATTAAGCAACCCAAACAAGTTGACTGGGAGATGTTTGGGGTTATCCCACCAACATTACTTAAACACGCCAATGGAATGGAGGAGTAGCCGAGGTAGACCGGTAGCCGATCTCTCCAGCCTCGATATGGCCGAGGCACGGGTTCTCCAAAAGAGGTGTGAAAGTGATTAGATAACAGCCCTAAAGATCTAATCTACTGACAATTTTACTGGCTCTGATTGGGTAAATGCGGTAGATCCGATGAACCCTGTTCGGCCGATATCAACACCTCCAGCCAAATCATATTTAGAGTGAGTCGCAGATTCAGAGTTGCTGCACCCTTGCAGGACCCGCTACCATCCCCCACAGACAATGCCGACTCCTGTTTCCGCACCACGTACCTTGTACGATAAAATTTGGGACGACCATGTCGTGTACGTTCGTTCTAAGACGACGAGATGTCAACTTATATCTACTCAACAGCGACATTCAAGAAGACGGCTTGGCACTTATCTACATCGATAGGTATTTATATTAGTCTGTCACAGGAAGGGCTTATCGTTATCTATTGTTAGGCATCTTGTGCACGAAGTTACAAGTCCACAAGCATTCGAGGGACTGTTTGTAAACTTGTTCTCATCCTGTGGCATCACTCTGATGATGTGTTGTATATACTCAGCCGTAATGCGGGAAGGCCAGTTCGTCGTCCAGATTGCACGCTTGCTACAGTCGATCATAATGTTCCGTGAGTTCTGTGTCATTTTGAGACTGTTCTCGATTAATACTGGTCGACAGAACTGCATCACGGAAGAACTTCACCGACGTAAAAAGCTTCATCGCAGAACCTGACTCACGGGCACAGTGTGCAGCCCTTGAAGAGAATGTAAAGGAGTTTGGTTTGACATATTTCGGGATGAAAGACAGACGCCAGGGTATTATATTTGCAGCAGTTTGATCTTCTATATTAACCCTTCATCTCAGGGATCGTTCATATCATTGGCCCTGAACAAGGTTTCACCGTACGTCTTTAGTTGATCAGCGATATATGGCGAATTTATGTGGTCATGCATCTAGCTTCCTGGGATTACTTGTGTATGTGGCGACTCTCACACTTCAAGTAAGTCATCCAGTGCCCCTAACAATAAATAACCACTCACACAACTTCACAGCCCATGGAGCGTTTGGATCTCTTGCATTTGGAATCGGGACCTCAGAAGTTGAGCACGTTCTCGCAACGCAAACTCTTTTGCAAAAGAAGGGGAAAAATATGCGTATCACTGTTGATGGGGGCCTGCTAGAAGGGGTAACCTCAAAGGATGTCATATTGCACATCATTGGTGTCATTGGTACAGCAGGAGGTACAGGGTGTGTCATCGAATATGCTGGGTCGGTCTTTCGGGGATTCAGTATGGAGGCCCGTATGAGTGTTTGCAACATGAGTATCGAGGCTGGGGCCCGAGCTGGAATGGTTGCCCCCGACGATATCACGTTCAATTATCTTCGCAACCGTCCTCTTTCACCCAAAGGAGAAGCATGGGACCGGGCGGTTGTCTATTGGCGCTCCTTGAGGAGTGATGAAGGCGCTGTCTTTGACATCGAGGTCAATATCCCCGCGTCTGACATCATCCCCACTGTCACATGGGGTACCTCTCCGCAAGACGTAGTACCCATCACTGGCTCCGTCCCGGATCCAACAAAAATGACTGACCCTGTCAAGCGCGCTTCGGCAGAGCGTTCTTTGGCTTACATGGGACTTGTTGCAAACACTCCTATGCAGGAAATTCCAATTGACAAAGTTTTCATTGGGTCTTGCACAAATAGCCGCATCGAGGACCTCCGTTCCGCAGCCAAGATTATCCTTTCCGCAGGTCCGGACGCCAAAGTCGCGCCTGGGGTTCATGCAATGATTGTACCAGGGTCTGGTATTATTAAACAGCATGCTGAGGTCGAAGGTCTTGATGCTGTCTTTAAGCGTGCGGGGTTCGACTGGCGCGAAGCTGGATGTTCAATGTGCCTTGGAATGAATCCTGATCAACTGGCCCCAGGCGAGCGCTGTGCCAGTACTAGTAACCGAAACTTTGAAGGTCGACAAGGAGCTGGGGGTCGGACACATCTGCTCAGTCCTGCCATGGCTGCAGCGGCTGCAATAACAGGAAAACTGACAGATGTGCGAAAATTCATGGGTATCGATGCGGATGCGCGCGTTGCTGCTGGTCCCCAGTTGAAACTCGCGAGTGCTTTCGATTTTATGGACGAAGCGCAGCCCTCCCCCGCGGCTGTGCAACCGGCAGAAGTCGAGGCTTCTTCTACCCCTCTTCCCCCTGTGGAAACCCCTTCGAGCGTCGCCAAATTCATCGTCTTGAAGGGTATTGCAGCCCCCATGCATATGGAAAATGTGGACACAGATATGATCATCCCGAAGCAATTTTTGAAGACCTTGAAACGCACGGGGCTTGCTAACGCGCTTTTCTACACACTCCGCAAGGACCCCCATACGGGTCAGGACACCGATTTCATTTTGAACCGCGCTCCATATGATAAAGCCAAGATTCTCGTTTCTACTGGAGGAAATTTTGGATGCGGTAGTTCTCGTGAACATGCCCCATGGAGTTTGTAAGTTTTCGGCAGTTCAAGTTGAGAATTGTGCTTAATCTGTTATATAGGAGTGACTTTGGAATCCGATGTGTTATTGCTCCGAGTTTCGCTGAAATTTTCCGCAATAATGCAATGCAAAATGGAATGCTCCCTGTAGTCTTGTCAAAGGAAGATTGTCGCGCTTTAGCAGAGGATGCTGAAGCTGGACTTGACTTGGAAGTTGACCTCGAGAAGGAAGAAGTGCGTCGGGAGAACGGCAAGACCTCGATACCGTTTGTTACGGATCCTTTCCGACGACACTGCTTGTTGAATGGGCTGGATGACATCGCGCTTACAATGCAAAAGAGACCCTCGATCGAGACATTCGAGCAGAGAAGGTCGCAGACGTGGCCTTGGTTGGATGGTTTTGGTTATCAAGGTGCCAAGATTCCTGTTGGAACGCCACCCCGAAAGACGAAGAGAAATGATTGGTGAGAGGAGATTAAGCAATGTATTAAATTTTGTATCGTGTGTGTATGTGTTGCGAAGAAGGCTTGGTGCTATTGATGGTGACAGATCTAAGATTCAAATGACAACACGCTGTGTCCAACATTTGTGGCTCAGCCGCCAACGTTCCAACAGTCGCCACTCATATTGTCTTTGTCTGAATTCCCTTGAATCTTCTGAAAACAATCCCTAGTTTTCAGTTTTCGTTTTACCATGTCGCCAACACCAACCACCTCCATTGACACCCCACAGCCTGGCGCTCCGACGGCAAAGGTATCAAGTTCTAAGTTCTCCCCGACCCGGCCAGTCGACAAGCCCAAAGGTACTTCACCCACTGTGAAGCCTTCCACAAAGTCTATTGTGCAGAAGAACATACCACGTCGCTCGAGCAAACCAATCATAAACTGGTTCCAACGAAAATTGGCCGGTACAGGGAGGACGAAGAGAGCGGAGAATCTCAACGAGGCTGGAACAGGTAACAAAGGACGGGTCGTACCAACATCGACCTCTTCTCGGGTTACCCCTCGTGTAACTTCGTCACCAGTACCTTTGCCAACATACAATGGGGGAAGGCAACAAGGAAAGCTCGAAGTTTCCACCGCAGTTCGGCGCAAAACCATCTCATTGAACGATGAAGAAGAAGCTAGGGATTCTTCAGCAGACGATGGGGATGACACCTCGCTGGATCGGTCATCCATTGCACGCCAGTCTACGTGGTCACCTGCTAGTGCATTGGAAGCAGATGACGATGCCTCCGTCCGACCAATTCCACCAAGTGCTCCTCCTTCGCCTTCGCCGTCCCGCTCATCCTCATCCTATCTATCAGATCCTCGTACATTCAGAAGCATTGCTGCCAGCACCAAACCCACTACTTTGTTGAGCATCGATATGAATGGAAATGGGATGGCACATATAGCACAAGCCCCCATAACCCCTCCATCTCATATAAATCGTTTTTCTCCCCATATTCGACCTTCTTCATCCACGTACAATCCAGCTCTTTATGGAAGTGGTACATCAATCACATTCTCTGCTCTTCCACAGTCCTCTTCACGACCCTCCTCTCTGAGTAACCCGGGAAACTCCAGTTCGCCTCAGACTTCATCTCAAGGTACCCTTGGAGTGTCAGGCGTGCAAGCACCTCTACATACTACACACCATCCAAGAAATAATCCACGCCCTTCATCTCCACCTTTGGACAACGCCTCCGTGTTGACACTAGCCTCGTCTGCCTATGCAATTCCAGGTTTGCGTGCAGGTACAGGCCATTCTGCAACTCCATCAGCTAGAGGCGTTGGCGATTCTTTATCTCACTTTGGGGGGAGTATCACATACGCAGATGCAGAGAGTACAAGTCAGTTTGTCCTTGGCGACGAGGATCGACTTGAAGAACGGGACGTCGATGCTAGTGTCAGAGCTCTGAGACCTCGAAGTTCCAGGAGAGGCAGCTGGGAGAGTGAGGCTAGCAGGTGGAGTGCAAGAGTTCAACTAGGCACAGGAACATCTTCTTTGGTCCGGGAAAGAAGTTTATGGACAACAAATAGTGTCAGGACAGGTGGAATGAGCGGAGAAAATGCAGAAACATACGACCGATCGGATGAAGCAGACAACGGGGATGAGGATGTGCCCGAACGTCACTCAGACCAACCATCTATATCTAATTCATCCCCGGTAAACACTTCGCATTCAAAACCCTCCATTGGCGACACGGACGTAGCCTGCAGTGATGCCATACCAACAGATGTCTCTGCTACGGATCGGAAATTTTCGACCGACACCGTTGCCCAGCCTGTCCAAAAATTGAATGATATTAAACTCCGTCAAAACCAAAGCTCGTCCGATGACCCAGAGGTCCACATAGAGCATGGTGTTTCTGTTACCGAGGCATAAGCAACGGGGTTAGACTTACATTCGAGGTACCTTATTTTATTCAGTGCTGCAGCTGGACTACCTATAGCGTATACTTTACTTCATGCATATGTTTTTACGTCTCTTCTCATCTATATAAAAATAAGGTAACTGGTTGATTGGTTTTATGTATGCAATTAATGGAGTCAGTGTCGTGACTAAATCTGGTTTGAATAAATCAATAGCAACTAAACCCTTATAGGCACTTATATCTGTGGGGTAGTCACAAGGGTAACATGGTCGTAAGTATAAACATGGCTGACTCTAGGTCTGGTGTACACACTTGTACTCAGGTCCCGTGGACGCGTTTTTCACCCACAGTCCTTCCCTAGCATATGCTATCATCCATTTTTGATGTTCTAAAAATCGCCGCAGATTCTTTAAAAGAAGTGTGCTCCACTACTTCTTTCCATTCCATCGCTCGACTTCTCTGGCACACTCTTAGGATGAAATTGGGACTCAGCAAAGGATTTGTTGTTGCTACATTATTCATTGCATCGCGTGCGCAATGTCCTGACTACACAAGTTATTCTCAGGTTTGTTGCTGTAGGCTCCAGAGACGACAACAATATTCACTTGATAATTATCTTTATTAGAGTCCTCATGGACCGCCATCAACGGGACCATTAGGACTGCCTTTCATGAGGCCTTCTCCAGCATGTCGTACTTTCAATAGTTCCGCTGTGGAGGTAATGCTGTCATATGTATCTACATGCCTGCCTTTTCCGGTCGTTAATCTAAATACCCCAGAAAGTTATTGAAGACATGAAATCTTTACTTAAGGATCCTGATCTAGCGAGGCTTTTTGAGAACACATTTCCCAATACACTAGGTACAATCACATACCTCATGTTCCCTGGGTCAATGCCTTGACGCCTTCTAGATACTACTGTGAAGTACTTTGACTCGGTGTGTTTCATACCGCCTTAGCCATTTTGATATGCTGACGTGGAGATTTTGTGTCTCGACTCTCGAAGACCAAAAACCTAGCGTTTATCATCACTGGGGTACGTACCTTCCCCGAGCTACTCATTCCGATCTTCCTGACGCCTTTTAAATCCCAGGACATCACGTTCGTTTCCTGCGTTTGATTTGGCTGTTCTACTAATAGCAAACACGCAGGGCGCAATGGCTGCGTGACACTGCGAACCAAGTTCGTACCCTGCAAGGTCATCTCTTTTACTCTGGTAACAGAAGTTTTCAGTTCGCACATTACCACTCCTTGCTTTCGGTCGATCCGGACCTTGCCACCTTGGTAAAAGCAGTAATCAATAACGAGGCTCGATATGTGGCAGAATACCCGTACTGTTAGGCCCTGCCAATTTGCGCGCGAGAGACATACTGACTTGTACACTCCCTAGGTGGAGCGTTCCAACCGCCTCCAGAGAGTGGATTATCCCCCTCTCATAATGACTGGGCAGACGGGGTTACAGTGAACCCGTAAGTTTTCTAAGAAGAGTTGACATTGACTAGTGATTTACAAGTGCACAGCCCAGTTAATAATACAGTGGTATTTGAATGCAAAGTTAGCACTCCGCCCTGTTTGTGGGTAGCACCAAAGCTCATAGCTCTATGGATAGTACGAAATCGACTCACTCTGCGGTTTCCTGAAACTCTCGAGGTCCTATTACCAGGCAACAAAAGACCATTCCTTCATCAACGACAACTGTACGCAATCAAAATAAGATTCAAATCATTCTGTTCCTAATTTTATCACACAGGGCGTGCGGCCGTTGACCAGATTTTCCGTGTTATCAATGAACAATCGCAACCAACATTTGACGAAAACTTCAATTTCATCTCGTATTATAACTGGACGGGCGGAAATGGTGCCCTTTCTCCAATGGTCGATAATGGAGGAAACGGGGAGCCAAAAGGATATACAGGTCTCGTTGGAACCCATCACAGACCTTCCGACGACTTGAGTGTTTTTGGTATGCTCTCATTCGTCGAGTTACTTCCGGTCTATATTGACACTTGATAGCCTTCCTAACCCCTGCGAATGCCATGTTGAGTGTCGAACTGACGAACTTGGCCGATATATTAGACTCCATAAACCAGCTTCAAAATGTTAGTCGACAAGCAAAAGAGTGGAGTGTCAGAATCCAAGGTGCAATCTGGAATACTACTGTAAGTTTAGTACTCTGTGTAGATACTCGTGATTTCAATTCTATCCAGGTTGTGGATGATATTTTTGCGTATGAAACGAACGGTGCGCCATTAACTATACCACGTTTAGCCCCTCCCCCTCATCAATTGTTTTTTAAGGCCTTGGTAGTCGTTATGTAATGGATGACGCTAATGTCCCTGTAAGCAACGCGATACTCTCTAATCCACTATCGTATCGCTGACGATGCTTCAAGTCGTTGTTATCACTCCCATACCTCGGGTTCCTCAACAAGACACACCCCACATACCAAGCAACTCGAAAACTTCTTTTATCACGCAAAAATCCATACTTTGCAGCGGGAAAGACCTTTCGTGGGACAGGGTGCGTGATTACACGCATTTTGAAGGCTCATTACCCACTTAGACGCGCAGCGGGCCCCATGTTGACCCGTGGCATCCCTGGTATGTGGTATTTTCCGTCCTAAAGTAACGTTATCTTCATGGAAACTAAGGCCAATGTCCCAAATATCGGCTATCTTCGGCACGGATGATGATGATGAAATCATGGATTCCTTATACATAATCGCCAATGTAAGGTATCGTCCCCTTTAACATCCATCGGTTACTCATTCTATCTCGGTAGAATACAAACGGGCTGGGACTTATCCACGAGTCTCAATCGATTTATGAATCAACCGACTACACTCGTAGTTGGTTTGCATGGGCGAATAGTTACTTTGCTGAGATGGTCTTGGATCTGGCTGATCGCAAGCCAGGGTTGATTCTGAAGGAAAACAAAAGCTACAAGCCTGGGAAGTGAACCTGACTTGACTGTACTGCGGCTGCGGGCCTGCGGCATCGATGACTGCGGGATCAAATGTAAATGTCAATGATTTGAGGAATAAATGAGATGCATGTTTGAATCCCAACATCAAACAACAATTCCAAATTCGGCGAAACAGGTTCCTGGTTAAGACTGCCACCGTTCTCAGACGTTAGTTTTGGAGAACTTTCACTACTTTTTATGCAGCACATCTTATAGGTCATACAACCAAGGTTGTATAGCAATGTCCACAACTCCTCGCGAAATTGGTACCCTCATCGTGGTCGTACTCAAAGCGGTAGGCTTCTGTGCCATAGCATATCGTTTCACCATCTGATTATTGGACAGAATCACCTCCCAAACAAAAGGCATATAGGAAAGCAAGATCCGTACTGTGTTGTATCGGTCAATGGCGAGAAACGACGTACCAAAGCAATTAAGCGCGGAGGGCAACACCCTGAATGGGACGAGGAAATTCGTTTCACATTGTACGAAGATGTCAACGATTTGTTGGAAAGGACTGCTCATGGCGATGGCACCCCACCACCTCCACCCCCCAAGGATGACAAGGGGCCAAAGAAGATAAAGGGCGGGAAAATCATGAAGCTCTCTTGCTTTGCTGATGATCCGCGAGAGCCCGACCTAATTGGCGAGGCCGATGTTGATCTGACCGAGGTTTTAACTAAAGGAGAGACTGACGGTGAGCGCTATAATTGACACATCATGCGGTCCTGACATCCTAGAAAGAGTGGTTCACGTTGATGAACAAGGATAAATTCTCGGGCAAGGTGTACCTTGAGCTGACATTCTGGTCTAACGTGAGCTTCTGATATGCTAGACTTTGATGATTAAAGCTGATCTCTGGCTTAAAAGGAACCTCCCCCTGAGAAGAAGGTGACACCAAAACCTGCAAAAAGTAAACAATATGGAGGACCTGGTTCTTTCGTTCCTTCTGGCGAACTGCCCTCTCCCATAACAACCAATGGTTCATCTCATCCATCTCGAATAGTATCCACCAGTAGCTTGTATGACCACTCTCGTCAAAACTCGGACACTATCCCATCATCTCTCAGAGCGTCTAGTTCCCTTGCGAAACTTGATCTTTATGTACCACCGTATGAACAAAGAAATCGCATATCTCCCGTTGATAAGATTGCCAACGAATTTGGAGAATTTGGCATTTCAGAAACCCACCGACGTCGTGAGAGCTTCCCAGTGAGTTACAACTTGCCCCTGATTTCCAGACTGTTTACTTATACCAATGTAGCCCCCGCGTGGCGGTCATACCCCGAGGCCCTCTTCCCCAGTTGCCTACTCAACAGTCTCTTCACAACAATCCTATGGCCATGATCATATCATATCCGAAACCACGTCCAACTATACATACGATCAATCTGCTGGACAGTCGTCTTTACATCAACGAAGCGCAATGTCCGGTGCTCAATATTCTTCCCAGCCTCCATATCAATCTCAGTATGAACACACCCCTTCAATATACCACCAACCCCCAATTCGTGGACCCCGCCATAGTATACCGACATCATCATCGGGGTTTATGCCTCTACCAACAAACCCCTCTGGATTTGTAACTCTTCCCTCCCACTCTTCAGAGCCAGCCATCTTTAGCCCACCCCCGTCTCACACCCCAGCACCAATGGGATTCAATTCCTCGCAGTTCAACCCTCAACAGACATACACGCAAGTTCCATCACAAACTGTGATACCAAATGGGGACCCTTATTTACCTACATCCTCCTCTTCCTCTTTCCATCCACAACAATTAGCATTCCCTCAATCACATTCATTCCAGTATCCCCAATATCCCCCAACCCCTTCTACTCCTACCCCCTCACAGTCGTACTCATTGTCCAGCCTGCAAGGACAACCTCCTACCGTTCAATCAGGCCCTCAAACGTATCAGGCATACGCAACCACGCCCTCACCTTCTCATGATAATACTCCCCCACCATCTCAGCCAGTCAGCTTTAACACCGGTTCACGACCCCTTCCACAACAACCGCATGTGGTGTACGGACAGCAGACCGTCTCCGTGCCTTATATTATCCCCCCTCCCACTGGAGCTCCACAGCAGTTGAACTCGTACAGCCCTTCACAGCCTGCAGTTTCCCCATTTCCTACCAATGGCTCTTATCAATCTATACCACCGCCTCCGCCTCCACCATCCATGTATACTGGAGGCCAACCTCAGCAGGCGTATATACCTAACAGCCAGCAGTCCAATGCGGGCCTTCCTCTTCCTCCTCCTCCTCCACCTCTACAATCTGTACCGGGTTCAACCTCTCGGCGTCAGTCGAGTTTGCCCCAACCGCCTGTTAATTACCAGTTACAAGGACAGCCTGTTTACCAGCAACCACCACCTCCGCCTCCACCCTCCGATTTCTTTGCTCACAACCTACCCCCGCCCCCTCCGCCCCCACCTGCTCACATGAGTAATCAGAACACCCTATATCACCCTAGTCCACCTTCAAATCACTCTCCACAACAAGATGGTCAGGGACAATGGATTCCTACGCAATAGGCCTAGTCCAGTTACGTGCAATGGGCATACGACTGAGCTCTTTGCATACTAATACTAATTCATTTCTTGCATTATATTGGACATTACCGCCTGTGTTCTTGCTCTTCCTGAAAACGTTTTTGATGGATCGACACCAGTCTGTTGCTGTAATCCTAGATAGACCTCATGTATTTATGAGACCAATAAAACATGTATACCAGCTCATGAGGGCTCGGTAGATTTCGCTCTGGCCGCTCTCCACTTGGCGATCTCTGTTTCGGTACCAACCAACCCACGCCGCGCTAGATCATACCGGGCCTCTCTTCTAATGACGGTCTCTTCGTGTCGCTTTCTGGCCTCATGCGCCATGAGAGCACTTTCGGCACTGAACACCAGACCAAATATAGTGACTATCTGATCAAGTTGAGCCAGTTCTTGACAAATCGTGAATAATATACGCACATCCAGATACCAAGTAACCCTTAAAAGCAAGCGTTTGGCGTCTTTAAAGATGTACAAGTCAGGGCGACTGGATGACGCAATGCGAAAGGAATGGTCACCGGAACGCGGGCCAAGCATAATGGGCCACAATGGCCAATCCGAGTCCAACCCCAGTCCCCCGCGTTCCCCCCTGTTACGTTCGTGTTTGTCGTAAGTAATAAGGCGTGCATTTTGAATCTGAACAAACCGACAAGGATAGCCGCCTCTGACTGTATCCTATATGCTTCATCAACGTCTTCCCGATTTCGAGTACTGGTTGACATTGCAAAATTAAACTCAACACTTAAAGGTTGAGCTCAAGGCCCTACAGACAGTGGCGACAACTGTCACTGAGTAAGCCCCCAGGCCTAGGCCCCAGATGGATGTTGCAGCTGGGCCTATATTTACCTCTGTGTGACTCGCAAGGTATTGACAAATAAGAGGACATACAAAAA
>CEMJ01393792.1:15288-31323 GCA_900068955.1 Clitocybe nebularis | reverse complement strand
AACCTGCATGTCAGAGAAGTATTTCTTTTACATTACCGTACAATCTATATATCTTCTTTCGCATAGGCTGAGGCAGTAGTTAATCAGTTTCAAACCTATTCAATAATTTCCTCTCCCGTTGCTTTGCAAAAATTACCGCCATTATAATCGATCGTATACATCTGCCCACGTTCCGCGCTAACCAGAAGTTGACCATTCTTGAAGAGCACCTGATTGATTTTGTGGTCCTGCCCACATAACACCTAGGTGGATCATAACCGATTCACGAGACTACACGTGGGATATACACTTGGACTCACAGATAGAGGGTAATTTTTAGTATTACGCAAGTCCCACATACGCACTAACCCATCACGTCCTCCGCATGCAAAGAGATAGGAATTTGTGTCTCCTATTGTAATGATCAACACTTGATAAATCCCAAAAAATTACACATACCTTTTATGAACCTCCCATGTACTTCTGCGGCTGTATAGCCAAAACGCAGTACTGGCCGTTCCGGAACCAGCCTATGGTCACGAACCTCGAATTGAAGTTCACGATGGGCGACCTACGAGAGGTATCAGATATCATCCTCATGACGGTCATAGCCAAAATACCTCCAAGAGTGTACAAAACGGGGATGAGGTTGCATGTACATGATAAGTTGAATTGGATATTCTTAGGGTGTTGACAGTCCGTTCGGAAGCCAGATCCCAGACATGCACGTTACAGTCAGCTCCAGCTGATATCAATTTGTGGCTGGTATCGCGTGTGGACAAAAGAGATTGCACTTGGGATTTATGTTTGATCGCCAAGGGTCTAGAAGATGCGGATGAAAGATCGGCCTTGAATTCCCAAAGATGAACGATGTGGTCATAGCCGCCGGTCGCAAACTGAAGTGATTGCATCATCGGTGCCACTGCACTGACGCCGCCTTTCTTATTATTTTTCCAGGGGCGGTCCAACGAACAAGTGCTATCCACCTTTAATCTGTCAGTAATTTTCGCCACTCGGAGTTTGCGAGGTTACCTGATTTGAGCTGCCTTGGATTGGGCACCATGAGAGTTGTTGATGATCTCTGGCGTGGCCGATGATAATAAGGTGATCATTTCCCGCCTGAACTAAACAAGCGTCATTAATCTGATCTCTCAAAAGTGACGATGTCTTCAAGTTGCGGTTATGCCTGGATTTACTGAGGGTGTGGAAAAGGAGACAGAGTTGATTACGAACCTTAAAGGGAGGGTGTCCAATAAAACAATTGATCCGTGCATCGAAACATTTATTACATATGATGTCGTATTCGAGGAAAGGATGCGGCGTATCTTATCATAGTGATGGGTTCGCACTTGAAGAGGCGTTTCATCGGATCCCATCATATACGGTGTGATGGGCTGTGGGGATTGTCGCCTAAAGGTATGTGGACCACCGCATAATGAAAATGTAGGGGCGGAATTGAGATTGGAGATAGGCAGGGTGATGAGTGAGTCTGTGGCTGGATGTTCACCCTCCAAGTTGGTGGAATGCTTTGGAGAACATACGGGGTCCGGGGTGAGGGAGGCTGGGCCAGAATAGACTAATACCGCGGGTGGACCTTGGGTAGAATGAGTTGATATAGTAGACATTAACTCTCCAATCGGTGAGACAAACGACGAAGGGGAAGGAATTCGTTTCGTTTTTTTTCGCGGAATGACTGAGAGGACACCGGACGTGAACACATGCGGAAGCTCGAGTTTCTTTTGCATCTCGAAGAATGGTGTGAGAGGATCAGTAAATTCACGGATGCCAGGGGCTTTTCTGTCTCCGGTGGAACCACCCTTTAAAAAGACAATCTCTCAGGCTAGCTGCACAGAAAAGCAATACGACTAACACTTTCATCTGAGGTTGCCTTATCGCTGGAACACAAATCTGCGGTCACGGGTTGCGCTGTACGTCCAGATTGAGCACTTTTCCAGCGGTATAATGTATTCAGGTAGTAGTTACCGCCAGTGATACTGTTTGATATGGCCACTGACACGGAAGGAACGTCATTACCGGCGAGTCGAAATCGAGCACAGTCTCCAGAAAAACCACAGAATTGTACCCGTGATCCTGTTTCGACAGAAATATCGCGAATTTGAGAGTCTCTCCATTGTTTCCGTAAACGTTGACAACCTGGGGCACCCTTCCTGCAGTTGGGTGGAGCGTCGATGAGGATTTCCGTATGTTCAGGCCGTCGTGGCCCGGAATTTGGAGGACACCCTGTCATTTTACTCCAAATGAGTGATTCACGTCGTTTGGGACTAAATTCACGCTGAGGGTCTATTCGTCTCCGTTTTGCATGTGCTATGTCATAGGGATAGCCATGCACTCGTTTCCATGAGTATTGAGGGCGGTTCGTACTTTGGGAGGTGATGGTTGACCTTGTCAGCGAGTTGTTATCTTGCGTGTTGATATTATTTAGCATGCTCCCCTGATAATTCATGAAACTTCCTCCATGTTGGGATGCTCCTATACGACTGGTATGACGAATGATTGGGATAGCAGCCCCTTTCTTGTTCAATAGGCGTTCATTGGGTTGGATATCTTCGCCCATAGGGTGTTCTAAGTGCCGAACAATATTAAATTGTCGGCCGGGCCGACTTGGCCTAATTGTGCCTGTCAATGCCATATACCTATTTATTTATTTGGAACCAGAACACCGGATAGTCTCTACATTATTTTACTTCCTCTTCAGTGCTCAGTCCAGTTTAGTGTTACATGAATGACTTCCTGCTAGAGCATCGACCGCCTAACTCTAAGAGACCCCCCTCGCCAGATCATACACTCCCTGGCTTTCCTAGTGTGAAAAAGTCCCGCATTTCGGATTCACATTTCGGGGGGTTTACCGGGGATGGAAAACAGATTATCGGGAGGCCTTTCTTATTGTGAGTTGGCTTAGGCCTTTCCTCAAAATACAACTGAAGAATGAGTAGTACAGATGGGCTAGCCATAAATTGGGGAAAAACACCTAGGCCCATATCTGAAAATTCAGTACACACCTCGCCAGAGGTAAGGGCTCAGAACATTGTACATAGAGAGATTGGCCTTCGTATTTCGGATCCTATAATCATCGACGACGATGACTCGACATCTATGGAAAAGACCTGTTTTTCACAATTGGCAATATCAGATTCTATTCCACCACGTTACAGGAAAATCGCAATAGAGGGCGCGGACACCCTTGAGAACGACTTGACAAACACTCAAACCTTCGAAAATCAGAAGCCTTCTTTATCCTCACAAGTTGTGGATCAGATGCTCAATCACGCGCCCTCCGTCGCCCATTCTCCGAATTTAGCTATTATAAAGAATGTACCTTCTTATATCCTCGCTGCAGATATTACAAGGCTTTTCAACGAAAGTGGGTTTCCCCCTTCTGCGTGAGCACTTCCTCCAACCTCCTTTCAACATAAGCTCGCTGAGGAGTTGACGTTAGTATTAGAGAGATCATTCGGTTTCGAGATGGGTCGGTTTCTTTGGAGTTTACTCATTCCCGCCTCGTTGATGCAGCCTGCACCGTCCTGAATCAGAAAATGTTGCCTTTTCCATGGAAAAGCCACTTTGGCCCATTGGACATCCAACGTGGGCCAAATAGTGTTGAGGTGCCTGGTGCACACAATAACTCAAATTTGACAAATTCACCGGGCTCCCCAGAGCTAACATCAGATATATCATCGGGAGAAATATACACCGACACGGCCCACGAGGATATACACGAGAATCCCATAAGCTCTACAAACATCCAAGTTTGGCCCAAGAATAATCTTGAAGAGTATACAGCGCTCATCCTGCCAACTAGCGGTTCTCGGGTGGATGTGGCTCATTCGGAGATTGTTTTTCCAGTTGAAAGAGACGATTTATATGGAACCCTCAAAAGACCTGTATACGAGGAATCCAGCCATGACGAATCCACAAGTTCTCCTCCAAGAAATCTTGCCTTACAAAAGGCCACCTTTGCTTCAGAGACTCTACCACGGCGCTCCATCTCCCCTATGTCAGCACGGGAGCTCTCCTGCAGTTCCAATGATTCCAGTTCAGATCTATATAACAGCGAGGAAGAAGGTTCGGTTGGTGAAACCCAAGCACCCGTGAAAAGGATCAACAGAACTATGCACATTCATCCCACAAACTCCCGCACAAGGACATGTAGCAACAGTCGCATGCAACCCCCGGACACTTTGGGAGGCAGAATTGGATCAAAACTTCGACCTTCCAGGTCTGGGGTGATCGATATTCCTAGCTCATCCACCTCAGAAAAAAGGAATGGTCACGACTCCTGTCGACTGCCTATCGCACCTCATAGCCGTGCGAGGAGAGTCCTTACCCTAGCTTCTCCCGACCTTCCAATTGTCACAATATCTATGCGAGCCGATACCCAGTTTTTTCACCGCACACAGAGGTCTGTTCGAGCATTACACTTTTTTATATACTCACGGGTGCCTCACAGGTGCCTCACAGGCACCGCATATCATCTTATTCGATTCCGGGCGAACATCATCAGTGTGTCGAAGATGCTTGCTCCATTGATGACACCGTCGTGGTTGGGTATGGCCATGGCCCCCACCGAATATCCCTAATCCGAATGAGCAAGGTAATAAGCACAAAACAAAAGTGTTGTAATCAGACTAATGTACTTAGGGTGAAATTCCTAGCAGGATGGAAGTCAGTGTGGAGCATCGCGATGGTGAGAAACTCTGTATAAATACTCCCAAGAGGAACGGATCTAATCTGGTGAGCTGTCTTACGCCCGCACAATCCATGGGCAAAACGATAAAATTCTATGCTGGTGGCTACGACAAATCCATTAAACTATGGACGGTTCGTGGCAAGGGTACCGCCACGAGTGAAACAATAGTTCGTGGAATTCCAACACCGCCTTCTGCCCTCGGCTCTCGCAACCAAATGATTTATGCCGGGAGCGGGAAACGACTCATAATATGGGACGTCAAACATTTGGCAGCAGGCCCTAAAGAGACAAATTTCAGCAATTATATTCACCAAATACATGTCCCTCCCAACGAGCCACATTATACCATATTGGAGGTCTGTTTCACTCAAGTGTCATGTTCTTCAGATTTTGCTGAGAGGTACTTGTAAGCTTGACCATCTAGATTCCCAGATACAGGTTTTCGATGAACGCAAGAATCATGGTTTTCACAGGGCCGCAGACTGTGAGTTTGGTTACAGAAGCAAGGGCAAGGCAGCTTCAAGGTATCTTCGTGGCTGCACCCACTCGACATATATCGCGAGGGGGTATACAGATGGCTCCATCTGTATATGGGATTACCGCTATGCAAAGGTACCTTGCTCCCACCGTTCTGTCGTTCCTATCTGAGTCATGTATATGTAGTGTCCGGTAGTAAAGGAGCAGCTAGCACAACCGATAGTACATACGATCATCACTGGGTCAGAGGTGGTTTGTTTTGGTGGGGATACTTTGACGTTCTTAGACCTTAGCGGGAAAATATCTTAACCCAACATAAGATTTGAATGTACTAGCTTGGCGGGTATCATAAAGAAGGCATAGACCTAGTCCAATTTATTTGATTCACCGGCACTAGTCCGATCCTGACCACCCACCAAGTTCAATTGCGAAAGCGACAGCTAGCTTGGAAAATTGTAACATATGGGGGAAGCTAAACTCATCAGAAATGTCGATACGACTGTTTGTTCAATAGGGGTGAGGCCAGGAGGAACAGGAATTAGTTAATCACTTACTCGTTTGCGGAGTGGATATGCTTGTTGGAGTTTTCAAATGAGCTCTCTATAGTGATATCGAAATTAGGATCCATCTGAAATAGCAGCAGATCCCCCTGACCTATGGTGAAGGACGATGCGTAACCGGCTTTCCCCCACGAGGCACTTTAGATTGGGTTATTTTGTTTTAGCATGTGTTCGGCTGGATCATAAGAAAAAGATTTCTCAACTGATCACTGCATGCGTATCCGCATTTAGTCTGGGATAGATGGATGAAATTGAGCTAAGTGAATATCTGTTTGAGATAGTATTGACCCACCTCCACGTATGGAATATCAAGATATAAGTTGACGAGCTCCATGTTGAACTTCGTGAGGCTAGAAGGTCTACGGTAAGCGCCGTATATTTAGAATCAATTTAGCTACATACCCTGAATCTGTAAAATCAGTTATGATTCCTACTTCTTCTCGAGTACCTCGCTGATAAAGTCAGATTTTCTGAAGCCCCTAACACGGATGAATTACCTTGACCCAGGCCGTCATATCAAACTAGTTTGCGCAGTCAATAAAGCTACAAGGGAAATAGTTGAAGTCGTACCTGGCTCATTGCAATCACGTTTACTGAGCGAACTTCATAATCCTTGGCAACAGCTTGCGACCCAAGAAGGCCTCCTTCCTGGGTCATTTTGAGTATGATTACGCTCGTGTCGGTTACGTGGCAGGAAATTATACCTCTGCAGAATACCAGTGGAACTCAAGGGTGCGGTCAGGATGGAAATTAGCAGCGATCAGTCCACGATATGCTTCTAGGATTGTTACACTTCCTGAGCCATCATCTAGAGGATATCGCATCAGCAACGGGCGAAAATGAAGAGAAAGGGGATCAGTGTACCGTCCGCTCCTACGTCCATACATCTGCAATCAGGAAGAATCAAAAAAGAAGACGGCAAGTACCAGGTGCAGGAAGGAAAGGCCACATGTTTGTGCTGCCGAGATGAGGGGACGTCACAAATGTGGACATGAGGCTCAAGGTTCAACCATTTCACCTGTCTTGGTGTGCTCCAATAACAACGACGCTATCATCGGTGGAAGATGAACCATTGATTCTGACGATCTGGAATCAAGGGTAAGAATGAGGTTTATGATGCCTGTGAAAGTGAACCGACAATCGAATTCTGGCCCCAAGAGTGGGAGAACTCCGAAACAGTGATGAGCTCTTGAAGAGATTCCGACCCCCATTTTTTTGTTATCTTCCAACCTAATGCGTCAGTACTCGATGATAGAAAATCGGTTCACGAACGAAACGCACTTCTGCGATTTTTGAAAGGAGCCATTTCTGGCTTTGTTTTCCGGTCTAGTTACTACTTAGAACCGCACATTATCAAAGAGGTTGAGAAATTTACGTCACTACGATAGTCTGCATTAAATCGACACATAAGTAAGAAAACAGGGATGTCAAAGGAAATAAAAGCACGTCTTGTACGGAAGCTGGAGAATTTCTCCAGGTTCTCTTTCGGACCCTTGGTGGAGAGCGTCTTCAGAATAGGCCTGACTTTCTCTGTGGCGTTGGGTGATGGGAAGGTTGCTAAAAATCCACGTGTTACTCACTAAGACGTAAAGGGGAGGGAGAGTGGACATACGTTTACTCTGGAGCCTTAAGTGAGCCGAAGCTCCCAGGTCTTGTGTATCCGTGCTGTGAGATTTAAAGAGGTGTAAATGAGTGTCACTGGGTAGCAAAAATAACATGTTAATCACATGTCGAAGAATTTGACGCCTTCAGCCTTCATTCGGATCTATACAGCATGTAGTTTGAAAGATAATTCTCTTTAAAATCAGCCAATATACCTTGTCTAGCTCTGACATCCAGAGAGCGGTTTCCCCCTCTATCTGGACAAGTCGCTGGGCGTTGAGATCCAGAGTGAAACCAGGGTAGCTTGTTATGAGGTCAGCATTGAGGAGGGCTTGACCAGATATTTCTTGGGAAACAGGAGTCGAGACCGAAACATAAATGAGAGATAAGAGGACAAGTAAAGACTTCATAATGAATGCAACTTGGTATGATCCAACCGTTCAACGCGCTGTCAGTCTAGTAATGACTGGCATCACGTGAGTGACCATCCATTTTTGGGTTTTGCAAATTTGCAAATTGAAACAGCTAAGCACTACATTCAAACTTGTAATGTCAAAGGCTGCTTTGAAAGCCAGGGCACAAGTTGTGGTACGTGCATTCCCTCCCGACACTGTAAATTACACCCATCATCTTCACAGCGCCTGCTCATACCAGCTGGAAAGGCGGCCCCTACCCCACCCGTAGGTCCAGCGCTTGGTGCCCGAGGTGTCAAGTCTATGGATTTTTGTAAGGAGTTCAATGCAAGGACGGCCCACGTCGAGCAGGGAGTCCCAACACCTACTCTCATCACGGTGCAGCCGGATCGCTCATTCACTTTCATCACCAAAACTCCGCCATCCTCTTATTTCCTCAAAAAAGCAGCAGGGATTGACAAAGGGACAGGAAAACCAGGCCACGAGACTACTGGAACAATCAGCCTCAAACACGTGTATGAGATTGCGAAGATAAAATCCACGGATGAACATATGAAACATCTTACTCTTGAATCCATCGCGAGGATGGTCGTCGGTAGCGCTAGGAGCTTAGGCGTACAGGTCGTTCCGTGAACCGGGCCCCGTGGGTGGTCGTGTGTCCCACCTTTCCTCACGTACTGATCACCATAATTACAGCGACTCATCAGCTTTCACCATTGGTCTAACCATGTAAATTAGCCATATATCATGTTAATGCCAAGGTCTACCAACTCGCAAAATCGGCGTATGCCTCAATTTTTGGCATACGTTAGACAAATAACTGGTATCACGTTTAAGCAAGCCTAAGCGCTGATACAACTTTCCATAGTGAATGGCCGCTCTAGTGACTTGAAAGCCGAGCGGGGTTAAATAAAGTTCATAAAACCCAGTTTAAAGTATGGACAGTGGATCTTCGATACAAAGAACAAATTTGACAATCTTTGTATTTTATATCTCTCTTCTTTTGCGCCAGGGACAAATATCGACATTGCCTTTTTGGAGCCAAGACTTCGTCCACTTGCCGTGTATCAATATACCACACATCGGACGCCGAAGCTTAGCAAGAGATTTGAACAAGGCAATGCAAGAATCTTCTATAGTCCTTGACCGGAAGCGATAACCCGACACGATGTAGACATGCTGTCCCGAACCCCGGATACAGGATACACGTTCAATGCCTGCCCTCATATTCTTGAGCCATTGCTTTGCGACCCACCTGCCTAATGGAGACGACCTCGTGGAGATTGAAGAAATACATTATCTCGAAACTTATGAATGCTTCAATGGAATAATATGGCGTTTTTTTTCTCATGGAAATTAGTGTAGGTGGAAAGAAAGGAACCTCCCGGTTGTCCATTCCTGTAACAAACGATCTGGTGGCGAAATTCCAAGCGCTTCGCCTTTAACTCGTGTCGCCCCGATCATACTGGCCTCGACCTTCACTGTCTGAAACTTACTCCACTAACCAAAGCTCAGCATGAGTCGCTTCTTCTACACTACCACGTTTACTCCAATTTCTTTATCCTCCGCATATCCCCACGTTTCCGATCGCTTCCAGGATCATCAATTAAAATACAACACAAGTATACCAAACCTCTGCACATCCATACGGTATAAAGCCGGGATGATTTCAAATATGGAACCTCCTCATAGTTCATATCAGCTAATCCCAATCTTCGTATCAGCTCACGCAAACTCTTGTCGAGATGACCACCGCTTCCAACGACATTCTCTCCTGGACCAACCAAGATCCCCGGGAAAGTCAGCTATTCAACTCCTGGGGAGTATTATATCGCTTCCAGGTACGTGTGCATACCCCGCGAACGTTATAGGCACTAAATACGTCCCCCTACGCAGACTGTGGTCAGTCCAAATGGACAGAGTGTGACAACTCTGTGGCGAGCGATCCGCCCAAATAAGGAGGACCGAGTTGCAAAACTCGAGTGGTCGGCTAACGGGGGTCTTGGGCGTGTGGTCATTGGCAAGGTCGATTATAATTTACTTTGTTGCATTTCCCGCAGCTTAACCGGCCACTTCCCATAGAACACACTGCCGATGGCCGACTTGGTCATCCCAGATCCTCAGCACTATGTGAGACCTAAACCGTCGTTGATTTAGATACGTTTGTCACGTTGAATAGGGTGTTCGGTTTTTCAACGGACCTGACGGCCTCCAATACCGGTGGCGACCCAGCCCAACAAGTGCAGATATACTGGTGGGCTTTTAACTTTCGAGTAGAATGGCTCAAGTAGCTAATTTGAATTTTGCAGCTACAGGATGTTAATGGCGTTGTTATTGCATTCTTTCGTCCTACACGGCAAACTCGCTATCAGATTGGCGATGTTTTCGGGGAGCTCCACTTTGTACGCACAGCTGGCGCGGGTACAGTGGTATGTATACTACCCACTGTCATATATTTCTGATTCTGATTTGGCTCGGGTTCGAAGATGCACCCTCCAATAATGGACACTGTCACTGTCACTGCCATGCTGTATCGTTTTTGTGCACAGTGGAATCTCTAAATTTAGCAAGCTCAGCGACTTAACATCTATCCGTATAAATCACCGAAAATATGTATGTACCATACTACCTGCCTGGATTTTTGTGTTCGCCTCGTCGGTAAATTATTGGTGCCGAGAATAAACCATGGACGACCATTCGTCAATCGTGTCCGCGAGGGGGGTCGGCTGCGGATAACCCAGCCGGATATTTTAAATACCAAGCAATACTTTTGCCATCGATAATAGGGAAAAAAGCCATCGAGATGAACCTGATTCACGTGGGACGAAGGCGAGGCAACAGACGAAATGAAATCCCGAACACGATGCAGCGAATATACAGGAACGACTGTTAAGATCTAAGAAGTAATGATCACCCGACCTGTCCTCGCTTTACAATTTCACCTTGACTTCAACCTCCCGTGCTTCTGATGACACAACATCCAAAATCTCGTCCACGGTACGAATGACCCATTCAGTTCCTTCGTCGCTCGAAAGCCACGCATCTTCCTCGCTTTGTTTTTCGACATAACGAGCTTTCAGAAGCCCGAAAACATGGCTCGCAAGCTGAGGACCAACCCTTCCTTCTGCGCGAAGTGTTGCCGTTCCAACTATAGAACCTAGCGCCCGACTCAGGTTCCCCTGATCGGGATCATCGAGACTGCTTGTGTCATGGTAAGATTTTAATCCCCCAGGCAAGGGAGAAAGGACCGATCCGTAGCTCTGGATAATGAATGCTGGGAAGCGAGATCAGCAAAGATCATGGTCCAAATTGGTGCATATGCATCAGATAAGTGGAACGATTATTCAGATCGGCCGACAAGAGTTATGTTCATGCCAAGATTGGAAACAAAGTGTCAAGTGAACGGAAACGTGTACGCACATATGAAGTCCGGGTGATATGACCCCAGTTTGTCGTGGAGTTTATCTGCATGAGGCGTGTAGATAGAGTTCCATAAACCTTTTCCCCGCACAATTATCGATTCGATGTTCTCGGACGTTGCGGTCCTGTATAAATAATAATAGTTTTCAAACAATTGATGGTCAGAACATCGACACCAAAACAGCAGGGCCGCCGAGGAAGTCTGCGGTTGATTACATTCATTCATTCGCACCTTCGAGATTTCGTCCTCAAGGCACTTCTGACTTCGTCATCAAGCGCTTCATGTAAAGCGGCGAGGGAAAGAATGACCTAAAAAAATCCGGTCTAAGTCCCCCCACACCCCGGTACGATAACACAGAAGGACCACTGCGCTGAAAGGAGTTTGTTACTCACTCGGGGAACGCCCACAAAGATAACGCTTTTCAAGGCCGACTCCCTCATAAGAGCAGCTTTGTTCACGGCACTCGGCACATTGATATTAACCCGAGAACTGGTTTCATTTAAAGTGGGGTTGGTCACGAAGCGATACAGATGACCTAGAGACGCTGGCCGATTGAGTGTAAGCAGGGTGCATGTCTAGAGATTTATGGGGTCAACATTCATTTCAACCACATGTATGCAGGGATATCTTGCACCGTGAGGACGAGCCATCCAGTCTCCGCATTCCTAAGCTTAGCATCGCGAGATGTGCGGGCCAGAACCCCGTGTAATCTAGAAAGTGACGGCCCAGGCAATACATGCGGATTGCGTAAAGTTAATAGATGCTTGATAGAAGGTGGAAGGTGGGCAACCATTATGTATGGACCAAGAGGCGACTTGCACAGTGGTGGTATCTAGGAAGGACTGTACTGTACTGTACTGTACTGTGAGAAGACCATTTTATTCAGGCTCACACACACCCGCGAAGAAACAAAGTTCCTAGTCATACTTTTTCCGAATGGAGACATTGGAAATTCAACAAGCCAATGGAAAGTAGAGAAAATACGATTTGATGTTCGACAACTGTACATCTAGGACACTCCAGTACCAGTACCAGTAACGCAATCCAGACAGTAGCCAAGAACGAACGGCGGCCGGAGTGCCTGCACGGGGGCAGCAGGTGAAAAATTGTGATGAGACTTGGGGAATGATTATATGTATGAGGGTATAGAGAGTTGCTCAGATCCAAGTAAATATGCATGACGAACGTAACGCATCAGTTAGAACTGGGAGGAGGGAGGATAAACCTCTAGTTGATGTACAACCATCCAAGGTCAGTGGGTTGACCGTTGGGAGCCATGAGCTGGTTGAATGGGTTGACACCAACCATATCGTGCATAACACCTAGTACATGGTATATTAGAAGATTCAACATAAAAGTCACCAAAATGGGGCTGACCAAAGGCGAAGTAGTGGGGAACCCAGCTAGTCCCGTCCATAAAGTCCTTGACAGTCTTCATGAAATTGAAGACTTGATCTTGTGTGCACTGAGCTCCACCGCTGAAGTTCTATTTTACGATTGGGGAAAACGTATTCAGTCACGCAATAAAACAAAATGATGGAAAGCTACCTGGCAAGCAAATTCGGTAGGCCAGATTGGGAGGCCAAACGTGTCATGGAAGTCCTGGATGTATTTAATGAACTCCTGAGGCGAAGTGCCGTACCAGTGAATTGCAAGTCCATCAAACTTTGGGGTATGAAATTAGCCCTCGTATCTTCAAGACACAAATGAATGACTAACGTGGCAACCATCACAAGCAGCAAAAAAGTCCTTCATCCATGTCTTTCCTGAGGGTGCAGACGTGCACGCGGGCGTAATAAGACTGTAACCTTGATCCTTAAGTGGGTTTACATTTGCTTTCCACAACTGGGCTGCGAGCTGGGGCGACATGTTGGCCTGTCCATCTTGATTCGGTCTTGGATACTAGTTAGCTGGTGCTCAGTGTACTACGAATATACATACTCGTTGAAACCAAGAACGGTCTTTGCATATCCCTTTACAACAAGACGTTTGAAGTCGGCAGTTTGTTTTTCACCCCAATACATCGGGATGGGCTCAAAGCCGAGTTTTCTGGCGTCCGAGGGGATGTAAGGGCTCCAAGTGTAAATACTATAATATGCGATGAGTTGACTCTCATTTGTTGATAATACGCCGGGACGTACGGTGACACATTTTTCGTCTTGAAATTGGCGAGGGCTGGATCGTCACCATTGGGCCAAGCAAGCCCAACTTTTCCGCTTCCTCCGTTGGAGCCGGAATTACCTCCAGTGTTTCCACCACTGGTTGGGGGAGGCTTGGCGGATGTGGTAGGAGCGGGAGGAGCGGGAGCTTTGGTAGAGGTGGGCTTGGGTGGAGCGGTGGTGGCGGGTTGTGCGAGACTGGATGTTGGGCGAGGCTTGCAGCGCTTGGCTGTGGAGGCGCGTTTCTTCTTCGCAATGACAGCGTGCCCGCGGCCAGCGTTGCGAGCGTAGTTATGAGAAATATCAACAGTTAATGCGTTTACAGGGGTTGTACCAAAGGAACAGGCCAGAATAGCCAGGGATGAGAGAGCGATGAGGTTGAGGAGCTTTGTTGGAGCCATCGTATATGTGTGGGCGTGAATGAGTGGACAGTAAAAGAATGTAAGTTGGCCTGGGGAGGAGGGCCGAACGTCGATGGAGAAGTGGAAAAGACTTTGTGGTTGAGCCTGTCATTTTTCTGATCTTTAAATGACGGTTTTTGCCGATCAGCGCACGGACCTGCCAAGTCGCTCAGCAGCGCCCATCAATGAAAGAAGTCCAAGTCAGAAATGAAGAGGAAGATGTCGAATTGGTTGCATTCCCACGTAGCTATTGGAAAATTGGAGGCCATCGCAGTCCTTCATGATTATATTGACCATTGCTGCAGCACAGCCAGCTGCGACCGCGCTAGACCGTTTCAACTTTCGAACATTTGTCGCAAGTTGTTCCAACAATTGTTCCAGGATGGGAACCATAGCGACACGAACAAACTTGCCTAATGCGGACAGAGTTGTTGTGTGTTTGCCTACAAAAGCCTGCTGTCACCTGCATATCGCGTTTTTCTTGACCTCCAAGTTTGACACGAAGAAACCGGTTCAACAAGTTCAGCCCCGTTCATCAACCACAAAAATCTCACCAGCCCACCCCCGCTCATAATGTCTGACGCCCCAGCCGCCCCAGTCACCGAAAACGGCGTGCCTCCAGTTACGCAGGACAAGATCGAAGAAACACCTGGCTTCAAGGTGCGCTTTTCATTCCTTTGGTCTCCTAGGCCTATTCTCATCCTTTCTCATAGGTCTTCGCCGGTAATCTTGCGTACTCTACTACGGATGAAGGGCTGAGGGCTTTCTTTGCGCCTGTACAGAGCGACATGTACGTGGCATCGTGTGCACAGCCTTCATCATAACTCATATATCATTTTCATCATTAGTCTCTCTGCCCAAGTTATCCTGCGTGGAACACGTTCCGCAGGCTATGGGTTTGTCGCCCTGGCCACCATAGAGGCCGCACAAAAGGCAGTCGAGGTACTTGACAAACAAGAGCTCGACGGCCGTCAGGTAATCGTTGAGGTTGCCAAACCGTCCGATCAGAAAGACAAGGAGAAGAAAGAAAAGAAAGCCAAGAGACGACCCGGCAGGCGTGGCAGCAAGGCTGTCCCCGGTGAGATCTCAGAGGCCGAAGCCAATGGCGAATCCGCAAAGGTGGAGGCCGTTGCTGCTGCTCCTGGTACCGACGAGGCAGCCAAGCCCAAGAAGAAGAAGAAGAAGACTGCTGTAAGTCTACATATCATTTTCATATGCCTGTAATTTGATCATGCCTTCTAGCGCAAGCCCAAAGCCAAGGTTGAGGGTGAAACTTCGGACAGTGGTGCCCCTGCTGTTGAAACTGAAGGTGTCATCGCTGACGATTCTGCTGCGGCAAAGAAGGCAGCACGTGTCCGCAAACCCAAGGCACCTCGTACTCCCCGCCCCGCTGGCGAGGATCCTATTGGCGAGCCCTCTAAAACTATGCTTTTCGTCGCCAACCTTGGTTTCAACATTGATGATGCTGGTCTCGCCGCTCTGTTCACTGATGCGGGAATTATCGTCAACTCTGCCCGCATCGTGCGCAGGCGTTGGGGACAACCAAGAAAGAGCAAGGGTTATGGCTTCGTCGATGTCGGCAGCGAAGAAGAACAGAGAAAGGCAATTCAAACTCTTGAAGGCAAAGAAGTCGGTGGAAGGACCATCGCTGTTAAGATCGCTGTCAACGCGCCTCATGATGATGATGCTGAGGCTCAGGCCGAAGGCGTTGTGACTGCCACCGAAGCCCCCGCCACTGACGCTCCTGTTGTTGCTGCCTCCTAATTTACGATCGATTACGTTCTATTCGTTACGTTCATGCTACGTTATCCCTTCTATATCATAGTGCTGTTGATGAAACACAACTTAAACCTTTACGGCTAGCGCCGTTCTGTTAGTTGTAATATTTTGCGAAGGTTTTCTACGAATAAAATTGCTGATAATTCTCATGGGTAAATCACGTGAGGATAAAGTCAATTCTTTGTTTACGTGTTGTTTACATCCCAATGTCTGGAGATGATGACGACTACTTATCAGACAAATTTCTGACTGATGCAGGTTCAACCTCATCTGCACCAAAAACTTATGCACAGATTCGCAGGGCAGCCCAGATAAAGGCAAAACTGAAAAATGACGAAAACAGAATGAAGAGCAGACGTCAACGTGAAGCCGAAGCCCGGGAAGAAGGCCTCAGCAAGAGTCTCTTTGAACGAGCAAAAGAAGATGTAGATGCAGGGATATCATCTGGCAACAAGGCACTTTCGATGATGATGAAAATGGGATTCAAGCCTGGACAGTCACTTGGAAAGCTGGAGGATAATGCAGCCACATCTCCA